>PVJX010004298.1:7871-96644 GCA_004027295.1 Dolichotis patagonum
AAAAAAAAAAAAAAAAAAAAAAAAAAAAAAAAAAAAAAAAAAAAAAAAAAAAAAAAAAAAAAAAAAAAAAAAAAAAAAAAAAAAAAAAAAAAAAAAAAAAAAAAAAAAAAAAAAAAAAAAAAAAAAAAAAAAAAAAAAAAAAGACTAATTAGAGCAGAGAACAGTAAAACTGAAAACAGGAAACCAATGGAGAAAATCAAGAGCTGGTTCTTTAAAAAGATCCATAAAATTAATAAACCTATACGCAAGCTAAGAAACAAAATGACACAAACTATGATTATCAGAAATAGAATTATCATTAAGCCCTGTGGACACTAAAAGAATAATCAAGGACTGCTACAGCAACAAATCTGAAAACTGATAAGAAACAAATCAATTTCATGAAAGACAGAACCTTCCAAAACTCACACAAGAATTAGCAAACGGAACATATTTTTTTAAACTGAATCAATAAATTAATTAATCTCTAAAACAGAAAGTAATAGCTCAGACAGGCTCACTTGTAAATTCTCCCAAACATTTAAATAAGAAACGTGGTGAAATATCCAGATGCTACAATCTGGATCCCAAGTACTGGCCCCCAAGGCCCTCGACTGTGGCCAGCCACCCGCCCTTGATGCTCCTGGAAGATGGTGGGAATGCTGGGAGAGTCCCAGTGTAAGGAAGCTGGGCTGGATGTAAGGCAACTTGGCTGTGACGCCTGTCACCCACTGACCCTACTCATCACCAGGATGGATTCACTGACCGGGGGTTGGCCAGGGTCCTGCTCCTCCCTCACCACTCTGAGTGTCCCTCCCGAAGCTGTGTGCTCCTGAGGAGGATGACCACCCCAATAGAGGACCGTTTCCCTGTCAAGGGTACAGTAGCAGGTGCACTCTCTGCTAGAAGTTCTCACAGAAGCAGGGTTCCTGGTAGTGTGCCCTATAAAGAGACACAGGGTCTGGGCCCTGCCTCACCCTCTTCTCCGCACTATCATGAGGTCAGGCGACACTCTCCACCTGCTGCAAGGCCTGGAGGAAGGTCCACCAGCAAGAGAGCCAGCAACCAGGGAATAAAACCTCTAAACTCTGAGGTAGTATAAACTTTTCCTACCCAAAGTTGTTTATCTTAGTATTTTGTCACAGTGATAGAAATCTAACATATAGGCCAGAAGTAGAAAAAATACATCCTAACTTATTTTGAGGCTGGCACTGTCCAAATACTGTATCAAGTCAGATAGAAACTATGAGAAAACTATAAAGTCTCTAATAAACACAGATGCAAAAATCCTCAGCAAAGCATTAACAATTTGAACCCATCAATATATGAAAAGAATAATACAGAAACTCAAGTGAGATTTTCCCCAGGTATGCAAGGCTGGTTTAGCACTCAAAAAATCAATATAATTTATTAAATAAACAAGCTGAAAAAGAGAAATCATAACTTATGTCAAAAGACAGAGAAAAGTAACTTTTAAAACTCCAAGACTCATTCTTGTAAAAACTCAGAAAACTAGAACTACAGAGGGACTTAATTTAATATAGAACACCTACAAAAAACCCACTGCTAACCTCACACTTAATGATGAGAAACTAGAAGCTTTCCTGTTAAGATCAGGAACAAGGCAAGAATGTCTCCTGTCATCATTCCTTTGCAGCACTGTCCTGGAAGTCCTACCTACTGCAACAAAGAAAAAGAATAAAAAGTTATAAAATGGAGACGAAAGAAAACTGCCTGTGCTCGTTGATAACAAGAACATCTATATAGAAAATCCAAAAATATCAACAAAAAAAACCCCTCTGGGGCTAGTAAGTGATTATACCATGATTATAGGATAACAAAATCAATGTAAGTATAAATCTATTTAGGTATCTATAGCTCTAATACAGGTATAAATCTATAACAAAGTTAACAGGTATAAATCTAACAAGATATGTGCAAGTTCTATAGGGAGGAAAATACAATACTATCAAAACGTCACTTCTGCCCAACTTATCTATAGATTCAATGTAATCCCAATTAAAATCTCGACAAGTTAATTTGTGGATATCAACAAATTAGTGCTAAGGTTTATACAGAGTATCAGAAGACTCAGAACAGCCAACACACTACTGAAAGCAATAACACAGCTGGAGGATTAATACTACTCCACCTTAGGATTCACTACAAAGTTCCATTAATAAACAGTCAATGGTAATGACAACAAAATACATACAAAGATAGTGGAATTACAGTCCATAAACAGACTTACATAAATATAGTTAACTGATCTTCAACAAAAAAACAAAGGCTATACAATGAAACAAAGATTAATCTTTTCAACAAATGATGCTCAATTAAATAGCCACATGTGTCCCCCCAAAAAATCTAGCCACAGACCTAAAATTAACTCAAGGTGAGTCATAGACTTAAGCATAAAATGTAAAATACTAAACAACAATTACAAACAGAAGTCAACACAGGCAAAAACCTAACAGAGCTGGGGTATGGGAATGACTTTTTAGGTATACCACCACCAGCACGACACATTAAAGAATTAACTGGCAAGTGCAAGTTCATTTAAATTTAAAACTTCTGCTCTACAAACGACAGTGTCAAGTAAAAGAGAATACAAGCCACAGACAGGAAACAAAAGTTTCAAAAGACCCTTCTGATAAAGGACCGTTATCTAAAATACATAACTCTTAAAACTCAACACAAACTCAACAGTAAGCAAGAGATCTGTGTAGCACAGGGGAACCCCTGCATTCAAATCCTCAGTAGGGATTGAGTGGGGAGGGAATCTGCCAAGTAAGAAATGACCTGAATAGGCTCCTCATCAAAGACACACAGACGGCACACAAGCAAAATTCCACACCACATGTCATCAGAGAAATGTAAATTAAAACAATAACATACACCTATCAGAATGGCCAAAATACAAAACACAAGCAACTGGCCCTGAAGCAAGGCCAGCAGATTGCTGTAGCTGCTGGTTTCAAACAGGAACCTAAAGAGAATTCTTTCTGTGGTCTGTTGGCCATTTCAGAACTTTGAAAATGGAATGGTCAATTCATCAGAAAGAAATAGCAGGTGAGTATGGCGGACTTTGGAGGGCCTGCAGGGGAGGGACCCTAGTGCATCGGTACCTGCACCATGCGGTTGACTCTGGCTTTGGGGAGAACACGGAGCTCTACCCCTGGGGGGGGGGGGCTCAAAGTGGCAGACTTTCGGTTGCCCCAAAGGAGAGAGACCCTGGCGCACTGGGACCTGCACCGTGCGGTTGACTTGGGGTGCCGGGAAAACAAGGCGCTCCTCCCCTCTCTGGGGCGTGGATGTGAGCCTGCTGAGGCACAAGCTGAGAATCGAGTATCTCATATCTTCCTGTCCCGTCCCGTGCCCCTCCCTCCCTTAGCAAGTGGGAGCCAGTGAACTACACATCTTGTGAAAAGATTGATATGTTATTCAGTATGAGCTCCCCATATGCAAAGATATGGACAACCATTTGGACGAGAACGGGAGACAATATGACAGTAAAGATCTCGGGTTATCTAGCTTTGAAATTTATGCTTTCTTATGTCCCATTCTGTTCTGTTTTGTTGTGTTTAATATTACCCCCCTTAAAATAAAATATAAAAATATATATACATAAAAAAGAGAGGGGAAAAGAAAGCGCTCTAAAGGATATAACTGCATGTATGTTTAAGTGTGTAAGATAGATGACCACATTACTGTTTTTGTTAGATTGTTGAACAGAACTGTTAACAGTCTCACTGTTTGAATGTCTACTTTGTATGCTTTAATTTTGTAACTTGAACAACTATTTCCAAGGATGACAATATATAACTTATCAAGTGGTGATTTCTTAGTGTTTTTGTTTTTGTTTTGTTGTTGTTTTTATTTTTTGCCTTTGGAATTCTGTATTGTTGCTATCCTTTTTCTGTTTTGTTTGGTTGTTTTCTTTTTTGTTTTTTCTCTTTAAATAAAAATTTAAAAAATCAAAAAAACAAACAAAAATAAAAAACACAAGCAAGACCAAATTTTGCAAAGAATGTATAGCAATGGCAATTCTCATTCATTATGACTGAAATGCAAAATGGTACCTACTACAGAAAATAAGCACTTCCTTACTAAACTGTGACATTAACAAGGTGGCCAACTAGAAGCTCTCTGGAGTCGTCTATCCTACACACACACACACACACACACACACACACACACACAATCTACACAACCACACAACAAATAAATGCTTCAATTCTAACAATTTAGAACGCAAATCTGAAGAATAGCAAAGAAGCACAGAAATCCAGAATGATCACATAGAGAAAGGAAGAAAACAACTTGTCTCCATTATCCCAGTACCTAGAAAACAAAACAAAGCAAGGCTCAACACAGTGAGGCAGTAACTCAGGCTCTGTGAGGGCAGGTGCAGGAGCAGACATAACTGACTCAACATGGCAGGACACAGCTTAGCAGAATAAAAACTCTCTTGACCACCTTTGTGACTCACAAAGGTGGTCAAGAGAATAAGAAAGAAACAAAGACACTATAAAACAACCACAATGCAAACAACAAAAACACCAATGGTAAATCATTACCTATTTATAATAACCTGGAGTGTAAAAGGATTAAATTCTACAATCAAGAGACAGCATGGCTAAACAGACTTCTGTTTAAACATAAAAATCCAATTACAACCTGGTACCAAAAAAATTCAATTATAAGGTGTCTACAATAGATACACTGAAGTTTTCAAGGCATATGCAGGTTAAAAGTGAAAAGACTAAAGATATTCAATGAAAATAGTAAACAAAAAACAACAGGAGTTGCTCTACTTATATCTGATGAACACAGAAGTCAATGAACCCTGTCACAAGAGATAAAGCATCATTATTTAATGACAAAACGATTAATCCAACAAGAAACATAAACATCGTTAATACATATACACCCAACACTGCAGCACCTAAATACACAAAGCAAATATAAAGGAGCATGAAAAAAGAAATAGAATTAAAAAGAGGGGTCTTCGATCCCCGGCACCAAAAAAAAAAAAAAAAAGAGGGGTCTATGCTACACCACTTACAGTTAAAAAAAAAAGAAAATTAATAAGGAAACATTGGGTATGACTTACACTTTTGAATATATTCACTTAACAGATATAAACATAACTTTCTATTCAATAGCGGCAGGATACATGTTTTTATGTAGTACACATGGATTATTCTCCAGGTACAAAACAAAACAAAACAAATCTTACTGAATTTAAAAACACTAAAGTCTTACCTAGCATCATTTCAGACCACAATGGTAAGAAATTGGAAATCAATATAAGAGGAATCTTGGACAGTTCACAAATGTGTGGCAATTAAATGATATATTCCTGAACAACTAATAGGTCAGAGATGAACTCAAAAGGAAAATTTAAGAATATGTGGAGAAAAAGGACAACAGAAACACAACATAGCAAAAAATATGAATAGAACAAAGAAATTCTGAGAGGTCAGTTTATAAATGCCTATATTTAAAAACAAAGAGACCCAAAATAAATAGTCTAAAAATATGCTTGAAGGAACAAGAAAAAGAACTAAATCTAAAATTAACAGAATCAGGAAATATTAAAAATCAGAACTAAATCAAACCCCGATAGAAAAACTACAGAAATCATCAATTAAACTAAGAAAATAAGCAAAGTTAACAATTCATTACCTAGTCGAAGAAAAAGGGAGAGACAATTCACAAAAATAAAATAAAAATTAAAGTGCAGAAACAGATGCCTCAATAAGGGACTTTTATGAACAATTATGTTCCAACAAATCAAGCAACCTAGAGGATACCGATCTTCCTGGAATAACACAACTTACCAAGACTGAGTTAGGAAGAAACAGAATCTGACAGACAAATAACAGACTAAAAAATAAGTAAAAGTCTCCCCCAACAAAGCAGGACCAGATGGCTTCAGAGCTGAATTCTACCAAACATTCACAGAAGAATTAATACCCAAGTTGTTGAACTCTTCCAGAAAAGAGAGAGACTGCTAAACACATTTTACGACACTGGTATTGCTTTAAGACCAAAGGCAGACAAAAACATCAAAAGGAAAAAAAAAAAAAACAACTATAGGGCATTAAGAATGATGCAAAACTCCTCAATAAAATATGAGCAAACCAAATCCAATAGTGTATGTAAGAAGATTATACACCACAACCAAAAGTTTGATTTTATGCACACAAAACAATCAATGTGATACATCACAACAAAATGAAAGAAAAAAAATCACAAGATGATCTTGATTGAAAGAAAAACATTAGACAAAGTCTAACATATTTTATTCACAAAAACTCTCAACAGTTCAGATATAGAAGGACAGTTCCTCAACTTAACTAAGGTTATGTTTAAAATCCATAGCTAATATTGTAAGTAACAGGGAAAACAATTTTTCATGAAGATGCATTAAAACAAAGACACTGCTGTTCACCACCTCTGTTTAATGTAGTACTGGAAGTACTCTACTAGCACAGCAATCAGACAAAAAAAAGTATTCAAATTGGAAAGAAAAAAGTAAAACCATCTCTATTTGCAGGTGACATGACCCCACATGTAAAAATCCCCAAATAGCCTACAGAAATACTATTAGAACTAGTAAAGGAAATCTGTAGTATTCAAAACCCAACATATAAAGTCAGTAGCATTTTCACGTACAAGTAACAACCTAACAGTAAAAGAATCAAGGAAACAATACCATTTATGATAGTATTAAAAAATGAAATGTCCAGCTGGGTGTAGTGCTGCATACCTATAACCCTAGCATTTTGGGAGGCTAAGGCAGGAAGACTCCAAATTCACAATCAGTGAGGCCAAATTAATGACTTATCAAAAAATAAAAAAGGTCTGTAAATGTAGATCAGTAAAAAGGCCCTGGGTATTACCAAAAATAATATAAAGCCAACCAACCCAGGAATAAATGTAATCAAAAAGTGAAAAATCTGTATTATACAGTAGTTTGGATCTGAAGTAGCTTCCAAAGTTCCACGTGCTAAAGGGTTGGTGCCCAGAAAAGAACCATTTGTACTGGAAGATGGTAGACCCTTGAAGAAGTGGAGGTTGGAGATGGTCTAGAGGTCACTGGGAGGGTTTTCTTTTCTTTTCTTTTCTTTCTTTCTTTTTTTTTTTCTTTTTGGTCTTTTTGAGACAGGGTCTCACTACGCAGTTCACTATGCAGTTCAGGCTGGTCTTGAGCTCACTTTGTAACCCAGGCTGATCTCAAACTCATCACGACCCTCCCACCTCAGCCTCTCAAGTGCTGTGGGAGAGTTTTCTGGAAGAAGATGGTGGAACCATGGCCCCCTTTACCCTCTCTTTACTTCCAGGCCAAATGATGAGCTCCACCGAGTGCTGCTCTGTACAATGGGGCCAAGTGGTCATCATGCCCTGGAACCTCCACAGCTGCAAGCTAACACAGATCTTTTCTCTACATAAACTGATCATCTCAGGTATTTGTTACTTGACAGACAGCTGGCCACTACGATCTGTACACTAAAAACTGTAAAACATTGATGAAAGACACTGAAGAGGACATAATGAACTGGAAAGATTTCCTGCTCATAGGTCAGAAAATTAACATTGCTAAAATGCCTGCACTGGCCAAGCAATATATAGATTTGATGCAATCCTATAAAATCCTAATTGCATTCGTCACAGAAATAGGGAAAAAAGGAGCTATGGATGTAACTCAGTGGTATAAACAACTGCCTGGCAAGCGCAAGGTCCTGAGTTTGATTCCTGGTACAAAAAAAAAAAAAAAAAGGAAAGGAAAGGAAAAAAAGAAATAGGGACAAAGTCTTTAAAATTCAGATAAAATATAAAAATTTCCCCCAATAGTCAAAACAAATATGAGGAAAAAAAACTTAGAGGCACTAGACTTTTTGATTTAAAATATTACAAAATGATAATGATCAAAATAGTATAGTATTGTTACAAAATAAAATCAATAAAAAAGTAACAAAAATGAATCAGTAAATCCAAACATACACAAAGGGCACCAAGAGGTCACAATGAAAAAAGAAAGTCTCTTCAACAAATGGTGTTGAGAAAACTCATTTCTACATGCAAACGAATAAAATGTACCCTTATCGTACATAAAATACACTCTTATCATACACAAGAATCAACCCAGAAATTATAAAACTCCTAAAAGAAAACATGGAGAAAACTCCTATACACTGGCCTTGGTTTTATTCGTTGGTTGTTTTTTTTTTTTTTTTTTTTAATATCACACCAAAAAGCTCAGGTCAAAAGGAAAATTGAAATACATGAGCTTACATCTAACTAAAAAGCCTCTGATCACAAAACAATCAAAACAGATTATAGACAGGAAAAATATTTGCAAATCATATACCAGGTAAGGGGTTAATATCAAAATGTATACAAGACATTACTAATGGGAAAACAACCCAATTGTAAAATCAACATTGCTCCTGAGAAGACATGTAAATGCCTAACATGTATTAGAAAAAGAAATGCTCAACACTGTCAGTCATCAGAGAAATACAAATTAAAATCACCGTTAGATAAATATCCCTAAATGTTTCTCAGGATGGCTAGTATTGAAATTCAAAAGGCAAGAAATGCTCCTGAGGGTACGAGGGAAAAAAGAACTCTTGCACATTGCTGATGGGAATGTAAGACGGTATAGACATTACAAAAACAGTATGGAGCCAGGCGAGGTGGCACAAGCCTACAATCGCAGCACTGTGGGAGGCTGAGGCACCAGGACCACAAATTCAAGCCCAGCCAAGAAACCCTGCAACTTATAAAGATCCTGTCTCAAAATGTAAAGGGGTGGGTGTAGCACTCACAAAATCTCCCTGCCTGCCTCTTGCACAGGATGAGGGTATTTACAAAGTAAGAACCCTGGCTCCCGGCTGAGTCTGTTCCTTAAAGTTCTAAACTTCTTAAGTTGACCCGGTGTAGCAACCATAATATATAGGTAAAAATTCTCTATGATGAATATGATCATTATGTATATCTAAAATATACCAATAAAATCTAACTGACAAAATAAAAAAACATTGTCAAACTAAAAAAAAGTTGAGTTTTTAGTTTACTGCTCAGCATTCTTCACTAACTTTCTATATATTTTTTAAAATTTTATTTAAAGAGAAAAAAAAACAATAACAGGTAGCAACAATACAGAGTTCCAAGGAAAAAAGGAAAAGAACAACAACAAAAAATCCTAAGAAATTATTACTTGACAAATTACATACTGACTTCTTGGAAATAGTTGCTCAAATTACAAAGTTAAAACATGTAAACAGCAGACATTCAAACAGTGAGACTGCTAACAGTTCTGCTCCACGATCTGACAAAAACAGCAATATGGTCATCCATCTTACCCACTCAAATATACATGCAATTATATCAAAAGGGTAAAGTTAAACATAACAAAACAGAACAAAGCAGAACAAGAAAGAAATCTAAAAAGACATAAATTTAAAAACTAGACAATCGGAGATATTCCCTCTATTGTACTGACTCTTGTTTTCTTCCAAATAGTTGTCCAAATTGTCACATACAGGGAATTCATATGAAACAACATAGTGTGGAATTGATTTGAGCAGGATGAGGAGGGCGTTTCAGGTCTTCAAGACCAGACAATAGGGAAGCCAAGAATGGCTGTCATAGTGTCTCTCATTCTCCTCAAAACAGCTGTCCATACCTTCATGGGTGTTGAACTTAAAACAAAGCAAGCTAAAATCACTTTGAACAAAGAATGATAGTTTTGCTGGAATTCACATCATGACATTATGGAAATCAACACGGGGTACTGTAGTGTCTCTTTTTCTTCAAACTAGTTGTTCATTTCAACATGTGTTATATAGTTGGTTATCATAAACCGTTTATAAGCTCTACACATGCATGAGTCTCTACATGTATATATCTGTCCTTTCTGTATTAGAGGGAAAAACAAAACAATTCCTAGAAAAGCATGAAGCAAAAAAGTCATATAAAACCGTAATACAAGGTGATCTACAATGGTTACCATGATGTCTCAGCAGTATATAACAACATTAATAAAAACAAAATATTGGAGACATTATAAGACTTCAAAAGCAAGTAATAATCAAACCAGAGTGGGTATCTTAGTGAATCTGGTCATCTTCAGTGTAGTTGCTTATACTCTTAGACTTGATGCTACCAATCATAACAGATTTAAATAAAATCACTCAATACAAAGTAGCAATCTAACAAACCAGATTCAAATAACATCAGTCATAATAAGACAGTATAAGTGATAAAGGGCTTCAGATTAAGTTGATAGGAAATTAGGGATGATTACCATAATATGGCCTCTTATTTTTGGGATAGCTGACCATGTCCTCAAGCCTAGCATAAGTAGACAAACTGGAACAGCACGTAATCCATCCAAGCAGAATGATGAGAATAATGTAAATTTTAAATCTTGTTACCCAATTAACAATATCCTCTGCCTCCCTTTTTTAGACAATTCCTCCCCTTTCACTCCCATGGGGTGCACTGCTTGTTTTGAGTCCCACTGCCTCCCTATATAGAGCATCTCAATGGACCCTATCTCCTGATCTACTCTGCCTGTGATTCTCTCTGTTAATATTTCAAGGCCATCTATACTAGCTAGAGATTACAGCCAATCTTCTCTGCCTTATTTCTGATATTCTGTTCTTCTGCCATTGGTTGTCTATATTTCTGTTCCACTCCACTACCTGCCCCGTTCACTGAGGCCTCTCTGCCACTATTCCTGAAATGCTCGTATTCTTGTTCTCTCTCTCTAAAATGTCCTTCAGTATTTTTTGTAGGGTTGGATTGGTGGACACAAATTCTCCAAGTTCCTCTTTGTCATGGAAGCATCTTGTTTCTCCATTAATTTCTAGAGAGAGTCTTGTAGGATACATCAATCTGGGCTGGAGGTTGTTCTCCTTCAGGGCTTGAATTACTTCACTCCACGCTCTTCTTGACCTGATGGTCTGTGTCGAGAAGTCTGCCGTGATTTTGATGGGTTTTCCTTTATAGGTGATCTGTTTCTTTTCTCTGATGGCTTTTAATATTCTGTTCTTATATTGAATTTCTGGGATCTTCATTATTATGTGTCTGGGTGTAGCTCTGTTTGGGTTGTAGGTGGCTGGAGTTCTGTATGCTTCATCCCTCTGCATATCATTTCTTTTTTCTATGCTTGGGAAATATTCCTTAATAATTTCTGTGAATAGCCTTTGTAATTCCTCTGTTTTGACTCCTGCTTCTTCATTCACATGCTTTATTCTTAAATTATAAATCCTCTTGTTGTCTTCTAGTCTTTGTATCTTTACTGCCTGCTCCCTTGTTATTTTTAAGAGATCTTCCCTTTCATGATCACACATTGCAAGCCTGTGTTCAATTTTTGATAGTCTATCTTTGGTTTCTTTCAAGCAGTTTTGCCAGCTTTCTATGGAGTCTTTCGTTTCCTGATAATCTCTTTAAATCCGCTTCATGAATTCTACGGTTTTTTTGTATTCTTCATTAAACGTTTCTTTCTTTTTGTGTTCCTCCATTCTTCTGTCTGTGTATTCTTGAGAGATGCCCAGCCTTTCTTTTATTAATCTACTTATCTCTTGTTTAATTTGAATTAATATTCCAGTTTTGGTCCTGCTTATGAGGTCCTGAAGATATTTCTTCATGTCTGCTAACGCTGTGTTTGATGTTGCATTTTTGCTGCCCTCAATCTCTTTTGTATTTACCTCTCGTGGATCAATGTTTTCAGGTTTGGGGGCTGGGGTTTTTTCTTATTTCTCCCTCTCGTCATGTTTTTGGTTCCTTCCATACAAGTGTACAGTGTAATTCCCAGACCCTTTTCTTGTTGGTTAAGGCTCCTCTGGAGCATGCAGACTAGGGGCTTCTGTCCTCTGGAGTCTGCTATCAGAGATTGAAATTCAAGCAAGGGCAGTGTGCGCTGGCTCCTCCCCTCTGGGGCAGTCAACCTTTGAGGGCCTTTACTGCATCAGTGTGCACCATGCTTAGGGAATTAGTCTGTAGCAGCCCACTGCGGCCCAATCCAAGCAGATCCCACCAACTGCTCAGTGAGCAACCAACTAAACAACCAACTGAAGCCGCTTCCTTATGGACTTAGGGCTCTCCTGCCCAAATCCAACATATCTTCCAGCCGGTTTCCCCTTTCTCGTGGGAGGGTCTTATTGCCATCACTCACCACATGTTGATGCCGGTCCCTGAGAACTGCTGGGCTCCCCGACCTCCGACTTAGGCACAGCTGTGGTGCGAATTCACGGTACCACTGGATGGGTCGCGTGCAGGGCTGGGTCCAGGAGAGCTGCGCACAGAGCTGTTCAGCTCCACGCTCTGGCCGCTCAAGCCAGTCGCATCGGTGTGGTTCGGTCAGTCAGGTCGATCTCCGACAGGGATTCAGGGGGCTCGAGGAGGGCGCCGTGCTTGCTGATCTTAGCTTCTCTAATGGTAGCCTCGGGACCTCATATTCCAGTGGTTTTTTTTCACTTTAGTTTCTTCCTGGATTGAGAGAGTCCATCTCTCTCTGTTTGGGTCTCTCCAAGGTGTTCTATTCTGGCATTTAAGCTGTCTCTCTCAGAGAGGATCACTCTCCTGCTACCTACAGGTTTGCCATCTTTGGAAAGCTCTCTATATTTTTTAAAAACACTTTATTTTTTGGCCCTGAAGCAAGGCCAGCAGATTGCTGTAGCTGCTGCTTTCAAACAGGAGCCTAAAGAGAATTCTTTCTGTGGTGTGTTGGCCATTTCAGAACTTTGGAAATGAAATGGTCAATTCATCAGAAAGAAATAGCAGGTGAATATGGCAGACTTTGGGGGGCCTGTAGAGGAGAGACCCTGGTGCCTCGGGACCTGCACCATGCGGTTGACTCAGGGTGCCAGGAGAACAAGGAACTCTTCCCGTCTCTGGGGTGTGACTGTGATCCTGCCTGCGTGTGGGCTGAGAATTAGACATCTCATGTCGTCCTGTCCCCCATCCTGTGTCCCTCCCTCCCCCTCCCCCTGCTTAGCAAGTGAGAGCCAGTCAACTACACATCTTGTGAAAAGATTGGCTATGTTATTTAGTATGAGCTCCCCATATGCAAAGATAAGGACAACCATTTGGAAGAAAACAAGAGACAATATGACAGATAGTGAAGATCTCTGGTTGTCTAGCTTTGAAATTTATGCTTTCTTATGTCCCATTCTGTTCTGTTTTGTTGTGTTTAGTTTTACTCCCTTTTAAAATAAAATAAATTAAAAAAAACTTTATTTTTGTTTAGCTACACCCACCCTGGAGGTGGGGTTGCCTGTGTACAATATAAGGGAGGAATAAAGACTTGCTCTTCTACCTACTTTTTGCTCTGGCTGCTGCCTTGAAGTGTTGCCCCAGTGCCATGCCACCCTGCCTTGGAGCCAGCTGAGTACAGACTGAAGCCTCCAAATACTATGAGCTAAATAAACCTTTCCTTCCTTCATTTTGTACACCAAGTATTTGTCTCAGCAATGAGAGAAAAATAACCAAGACACTGTACATGACATAACCTGGTTTTTTCCCCATTCCCCTATCTTCCCTTCAACCCCTCCACTCTTTCTTCATTTACAAAAGCTTTGTTTCCATGTTTTGCTTCTTTTCTCATCTTTTTTATTTTCCCTTCTTTCATTTCCTCTTCCTCTCTCTCTTGTTCCCCTCCCCATTTTAACATTTTCTTCCTATTTCACAATATCTATTATACATTTTGGTCATTATGTACATTTTTGGTTTCTCACGCCAGAGAAACAATGTGGCATTTACATGTCCAATTTATTTCACTTACGAATATGGAGTCAAGATACTTCCATTTTCTTAAAAATGTCTTATGCATATCCTTCTTTATGGCAGAGTAGTACTCCACTGTGTAAAAACATATCTTCTTTATCCATTCACCAGTTGATGAGCACTTGAGCTGTTTCCCAAATTTGCCTATCACAAACTGTGTTGCTATAAACATAGGTGTGCATATATCACTGTGGTATGGTGCTTTTAATTCTTTTGGCAAGGTACCAAGGAGGGAAATAGTTGGGTCAAATGGAACCTCTACTAATTTTTTGAGGAACCTGCAAACTGATTTCCACAGTGGTTACACCCAGTCTACACTCCCCCAATAGTGGAAAAGCACTGCTTTTTCTACACAGCTCCACCAGCATTTGTTACGGCCAAGTGTTTTTTTTAAAGGTATCATTTTACTTACTACGTTGAAAAGTGATCAAAAAAGGCAAAGTCAAAAGAAAATAATTAAATGAAAACCCACTACTCTCCAATCCTGGCAAAGAATGCAGCAGCTCAGACAAAGTGGCAGCTATGGAGACAAGCCACTGGATGTGGAAGTATTTTTTAAGGCAGATCCAACAAGATCTTCTGACAGGACAGCAATTACAAGGAAACTAAAATAGACAAACACCAGCAAAGCTTTGGCCTAAGTAGTAGAACAGAAATGGGACAGACTGAGATGAATAGGTTTAAGAGGAGGGGACCAGTTCCATTTCTGACTTGTTGAAATCTGCAATTTCTAAGATAATCAGGCAGACATGTGCAGCCAGCAGGTAAATGTTTGATTAGTGTTCAGCCGAGAGGGCGGAGCTGAAGTTGTAAATTTGAGAGTCATCAGATGATATCCAAGCTCTAACACTGAAGATAAACAAACACCCATTGAGCAGGTAGAGAAAAGAGAAGCAAGGCCTCACCCCTGGCATATTTTAACTTGGGCACAGAGAGGTTAGGGTGGGGAGAAACCTGTAAAGGAGACTGAGATGAAAAAGCCCAATGCGCTGAAAACTAAGTATTTCAGGAATAACCTAGTAATTAATTATCACTGATACTGACAGATTGCTAAGGCTGATATAGGAAATTTACCCCTGAATTTACCAATTTGGGTGTCATTAACTACACCGACAAAATGGTTTTGGTGGAAGGTTGGAGCAAATACCTACTAAAGTACCTTGTAGGAAAAAGAATAAGAAACAAGCAAACAGACTCCTTAGAGCAATGGGGAACACAGAAAGTTTTTCAGAGATGAGAGACATTGGCTGGAAAGAAATGTCAAGATAAAGTTTTGCTAGAAGTTACAGCAATCAAGAAAATAAAGCACAGTCATATGAATGGAACAGAACTGCGAGTCCAGAAATAAATGCTTACATTTATGACCAACTGATTTTCAACAAGTGTCCTGAAAACCCAAGGGGAACACAAACTTTTTCAACAAATGGTGCTGGAACAACTGGATGCCCATATAAAAAAAGAATTAACCTGGCCCCTTACCTCATGCCATACACAAAAATTAACTCAAAATGAACCACAGACCTAACTATAAGCACTAAATGATTGCGATTCAAAACACAGGAGTAAATCAATCACCATGACCTTGGGTTAAGCAATGATTTCTTTGATACGATACCAGAAATACAAGTACTTAGCAGAGTATAGCTCAGTGATTCTGCAGCAGTCGCTAGCATGTATTAAAACCCTAATTGTTCAACCCCAGTGCCACCACCAAAAAAAAATTTTTTTAATCACATTTTTAAAAAATTTTGTATATCAAAAAACACTAAAGAGAGAAACAACATTCCACAGTGGAAGACAATACAATATATACAAATCACACATTTGGTAAGAGACGTGTCTAGAATATGTAACAAACTATTACAATTTAATATGAAAAAAGACAAACCAATTTAAAATGGGCACAGTATTGGAATAAACATTTCTGCAAAGTAGAAATGGCTGATAAACACATGCAAGAATGTTTAACACCACTTAGCCATTAGAGGAATGCAAATCAAAGCACAAGGAAGCTTGGAGAGGTGGCTCACACATACAATTCCAGCACTCTGACTGGTTGAAGCAAGAGGGTCACAAGTTCAAGCCCAGCCTAGACAACTTAACAATTTAGTTTCTGTCTCAAAATAAAAGTACTGGGGGATGAGGGGTAGGCATGGTGAGGCATGAGGGGGCGCAGGAGAGGGAGGGGGTTGGAGATAAAGCTCAGTAAAAAAGCACTCCCAGGATCCAATCTTCAGTACAGATAAAAAGCACAATGAGATACTCCACTAGGATGTCTATAATCTAAAATTCAGACAATAAGAAGTGTTGACAGGCATATGGAAAAACTGGAGTCTTCATGTCCTGCTGAGGGGAATATAAAATGATGCAGGTGCACTGGAAGACAATCTGGCAGCTCTTCAAAATGTTAAGCACAGTTACCACATGATCCTGCAATTCCACCTCTAGTTATATATCCAAAAGAAGTTAAAACATATATCCATGCAAAAACCAGTCCACAAATGCTCATACAGCCAAAAACTGGAAACAACCCAAATCCCTGTCATTGGATGAATGTATAAACAAAATATAGTATTCAAAGAAACAAAAGAAGTACTAACCCATACCACAACATGATTGAACTCTGAAAGTGTGATGCTAAGTGAAAGAACCAGTCACAAAAGACCACATTACATGATTCTATTTACATGAAATGCCCAGCACAGGCAAATCTATGCAGACAGAAAGTACACAGTAACTGCCTAAAGCTGCAGAGGAAGGATTATGGGAAGTGACTGCTAATGGCTATGCAGTTTCTTGTGGGCATGAGAAGGACAAAAATATCCTACAAATCAAATGCAGTAATGGTTGCACAACCCCATGGCCATAATAAGCACTACATTATACATATCAGTGTGCAATAAATTACACTTCAATAATGCTATTAAAATAATGTGGCACACATCTGTAATCCCAGCACTTGGGAGGCTGAGGCAGGAAGACTGCCACAAGTCTGAGACAAACCTGGGCTACAAAGTGAGCTCAAGGCCAGCCTGAACTTCATAGTGAGACCCTGTCTCAAAAAAATAAATTAAATAAATAAATAATGTATTTTCTTCCAAACTGAGAGAAATAATCTGTTTTAGGATATCATGATCCAGCAAAAAGTAAAAAATGAAGATGTAGGAAAAAAAACTTTAGCACAGTTGTTGGGAGTGGGCTGGATCTAGTATAAGCTGAAGAAGCAAGGCAGATCTATAAGTAACAGGTAGCAAACCAGAGCATGGGCTGCAAATGCTCATATAAATGTGGTGGCAAGGTTTGCAGATTGTGTCTAGTGACTGCCCTCATCTTCTCAATGAAATAAGAACTAAAGTAATCAGCTGGGAAGGAGAATGGGGAAGACAGCTTGAGAGGAGGAACAGGAGAACAAATGATGAGATGCACTAGGACACTCAGTACAACTCAGAGCTGCTCATGAACTGAAAGGGTTACCACCAGCACAGCTGCGTGTGCTGACCCAGTTACTGTAAATGGACCCAGCATAGAGTGGACAGTTGAATTAATAAGGCTCTGGGATTATATCAGCCAAGCAATTATATCAAAATTAGGGGAAATGCAGAAAAGTTGAGGATGCATGCAAGGCACTGATCAGAATGACAATGTAGATTTAGGTGGGGACAAGATAACAAAAGGTGGATAAAAGGTAGTGAACACACAGTAGGATCAACACAACAGTGGTCCTAGAGGACTTGAGAAACAAGCAGTGACTACACAGACAGAAGGCTGTAGTCACCAATAGATGAAATTAAGATTATGGAGAAGCAGTAACTAGAATAACATAGTCTAGGGCACAACTATGACAGCAAGTGGTTTAAGATAATGTGGAAGGCAAAAATCAATGAAAGAGTCAAGGAAATGAGAAAGATGTTGGAACAGTCATCACTGAGAACTCAAAATTGGAAAAGTGTTAAAAGTTAACAGCAAAGAACTAAAACTCAACAAATAAAAAAATACAAAGAAGTAAGGGCTCCTAATTCATGGATCACTACATGACAGCACAATGACTAATGCTATCCAAATTAAAATCTCGCGTGGTGGTCAGGTTGGAGTTTCAACTGGACTGGCTCTGGGAGCTGCCCCAGTGGACTGGAGGAGTCTGGGTGGGTCACAGAGGCACGGTCTTTAGTAACATACACTGTCTATGGTCCACCCCTCCCTGGCGCCGCTCCCCGGCTCTGCTTCCCAGGTGCCATGAACTAAGCACCCTTTCTCCACCATGCCCGTCTACCATGACGGTCCTATCCTGGAGCCAGACAACCGGGGACTGAAACCCCTGAAACCAAGAGCTAATGAAACCTTTAAATTGCAACTGTTGCTTACTGTTCCCCAGCAATGTGACTAATACACAATGATAATAGGATTTAAAGGCTGGGGTTTTTCAGATGGGAAAAAGTTAGGATGTCTGGAAACTGTAACAAGAACCAGTATCTGCCTTACTTTTATGCTCAACTGTCTTGAGAATTCTAAGATAAAAAGCAGCTAATTATTGAAAAGGTCACAGTAGAAACAATATGCTACATTCTGAATGTTTCTGTCACCTGAATTCTCACATACTGAAACTTAATCCTGAATACAATGGTTTTAATAGGCAACACCTTTAGCAGGTGATTTGGTCATAAGGAAAAGTCCTCATGAATTAGAATAGTATACCCTACCAAAAAAGGCTTAAAGGTGCTTGCTTGTTTCTTCTACTATAAGGACACAGCAAGAAGTTGCCATGTATGAACCAGGAAATGCACCCTCACCTGATATACATCAAATCTGCCAGTACCTTAATCTCAAGACTTCCCAGCTTCCAGAGAACTGTGAGCAATAAATTTCTGTTGTTAACAAATTACTCAGTGCAAGGTGGTTTTTAACAGTGGCCCAAATGGACCAAGATGCAGTACCCTCATTGTAGTACTACTTTCCAACACAGCAAACATAAAACATTGAGAGATATTAGTCTATAGGGGATTTGATTAAGACACACTGTGACTGCCAGTGAACAAAATGAAAAGTTTCAGAAATTAAGAAAAAACAGACAAGGACAGAATAAGAAATGTGAACACACTATAAGGATTAAAACAGAGAATGAGAAGAAGTGCCTAGGTCTGGACTTCTTATTGAGACTGCATTAATGAGATTTCTCCTGACAAATACAGGACAGATGAGTGTTGAGAGCAGGGAGGATTAGGTATTTCTGGGGTTCCATGTGGACCCCACTGTGTGTGTGTGTATGCACATGAGGCTTGAACCCAGGGCCTTTCCTCAGAGCTACTTTTTAAAATTCTACTTTATTTTAAGATAGGTCTCACTGATTCTCAAGTTGCCCACACTGAGCTCAAACTTGGAAACCTCCTGCCTTAGTGTCCCAGCGTTGGCCACTTTGACCATTTTATAAGGAGGAGTGGAGGGATGGAGAAACACAATCTTCGTCTTAATGAACCATCTTATTTCCAGCATGGAACCCTAATGATTTTCCCTCCTTAGTATTCACATCTTTGTAATAACAGCCTCTGCTTGAGTACACACAGGACTTGTAGCTTGCTTTTTTCCAACAGAATACAGTGTATGATGGAATAGCACAACCTTATTAGGTCCCATTCTACTAGTTTTTGTATTAGTAGATTAGAGTAAGAGACTCCCCAGGCTTGGTAAAAAAGTGGTCACCTTGGAAATGCCTATGTGACAAGAACTATGCAGTGTCTAGGAACTACAGATAGCATCCATGCCCTGAGGGCAGTTTCTAGCTGACCGTCAGCGTTAACCCTGGGGCACTGAGTAACAGCCAAGAGCCCAAGGATCTTAGAAAGCAGATTCTCCCCCATTCAGAGCTCTGAGGAGTTATGCTGCACCCAGACTCTTTAACTCACAGAATTCATGAAATGGACTTGTGCCATTTCAAGTCACTCTTCATGATCTGTTACATGGCAACAGAAGATGAATACATCCATTGTTCAGGGTTTATCATGACCCATTAAATGGGATGAGGATAACCTAGAGAAGCCAGGCATTATGACCCCACACAGTATCTCCTGATTCCATCTGATGAGCAATAGGAAGCCTAGGGGAGGTGGTTCTCAATAAAACTGTGAGTTTGTAAGTACATGACTTTAGGTAGAGCAAGTGCCACATTAGAACACAAAACTAACAAGATAGCCTCGGGGGAGCAAATGAAGTCCTCTGTACTTTCTACTCAGCTTTTCTGTAAACCTTAAACTGCTCTTTAAAAAATTCCACAATAATTTTTTAAAATAAAAAAGGTCAAGGTTAAGCCCTGCACAGCCTCATGTGGCAAACTACTAAGGCAGTTAATACATAATAATTTCTAAAATGACCTAATCTGATCTGTTTTCAGAAAATAATTCTAAACCAGACACGGTGCTGCATGCCTGTAATCTCAGCACTGTGGAAGCTTGACACGAGAGGAATACAAATTCAAGCCCAGTCTTCATTTAGCAAGACCCTGTTTTAAAATTAAAACAAACAAACAAACAAACAAACAAAGGCAGGCAGGCAGGCTGGGGACACAGATCAGTAAGAAGGCCCTGGATTGAATCCCTACTAAGGAAAAAAAAAAATCTTTTAATTTAAAAAAGAAAGCAGATAGTTCTAGCTACAATGCAATAAAGTGGTTTTGAAGAAAAGAGACTGGAGTACACTAAGTAGAAAGGCCATCATATTCTTTCACAGGTGCCTGAATTAGAAAAACTATGAATGAAAAAAGAACAGGCAGGTAATGTCTCTTAGGGGTGTAAGTGACAGGATATGGCAACTGATACAGGAAAAGAAGCTATTTGAGCCTAAAAGGGCACAAGTATTTCTAGTCAACAAGGACACTCTAGGACAGAAGGAAACAGTATCATTAAATGAGACTGAAAACAAAGGCTGGTGGTTCCAGAAAGGCCAAGTGAGGAGAACTTCAAGAGTAACAAGAATAAAAAGCAGAGGGGAAAGAAAATGCACAAGAGAAAATAAAACCAGGAATTAAAAGTGTGTAGAAAGTTTCTGCTGTATAAAAATAGGTAAATATACAGTGATGTACAATCAGACCCTAGAGCTAAAAGTTCTTGGTATTCAAAAGAGATATCAGAAATCATTTTAGGCGTCATTTTCCTACCTGTCTCCACTGTGTCACGCTTTTCAAAAATTCAAAGATGTTAAGATGCTTTGTCTAAAAGTTATCAACTACAAAGTGTTAAGGTCTAGTTTAAAATTTAGGTTTGCCACCTCTGTCTCTGTTGCATCCTGAGTTATGTTAGGAGCAGTTCTTTCCTATGTATGACAATGCCTTATGTCTCTTATGGCCACTGATGACCACTGGGCATGTATCTTCACATACCAGTAAGCCAGACTTTTCTCCTCACAGTACAGAGGTAGAGATCTTGCTGCTGTGAGAGAAATCACATATGGCAGCTGCTAACAGAAGGCCCCAAGAACGTCCCGAAGGATTCACTATACAGTGCGACACTTCCTCCACACAGTGTCCCTACGCTTCATAGCCAGCATGGAAACCCTGTTAGTATGACCATCAGCAGTGGACACTAGTGAAAATGCAGCTGTAATAGGCACTAAGCTGTCACCTAGTGAGAGCTAAAATACTGCTCAAGGTTGAAACACTCATCTAGGCACTTCAATCTTTAGCAACACAAAGAAAATTTTAAATCTATTACCTAGCCAGGCATGATGGTGCCTGCCTATAATCCCAGCACTATGGGAGCTGAAGCAGGAGGATTCCAAATTTAAGCTCATCCTGGTCAATTTAGTGACTCAGTGAGATCCTGTCTCAAAATAAATAAAGGAGCCAGAGCTGAGGAGGCAGCCCAGTGAAAAGGCCCTGCATTCAGTCCCAAGTATCTCTAAAACCCAATGAATTTGTTACCTAATTATAAAGAAACATTCCCCATAAATACATACCAATTCTCAAGGATCAAATAATTCCTCTAGTAATTTATTCATTAGATTTTAAAGGGCAGAGAACCTACCTACCAACCATAACACAATCACATTAAGGAAATGCTTTTAAAATCAAACATAAAGTACTATTTCCTAACTCAAAACTACTGTCCATTTGTATGGCACGTCTCAATTTAGACTGGCCACATTTCTAGTGCTGAACAGCTCCCCATGATGCTGCCAACAGGCTTAACCTACATGATAGTGTCCTGTGACAGCGACTTTCTCTGACCTTATAATAGTGAATTCATATGTAAATTATAACTTATTCTTCACTCTTCATTAAGTACTTCACAGATTTCTTTTAAGCAGAAAATTATGTATCAAAGAAAACCTAACTTTAAAAAAAGAAAAGACTCAGCCAAGAACCATCTAAAACCTAGCAAAGTCACTTACTCAGACACAGCTGTAGGACCTTCTGCTCCATGGCAAGCAGTAACAACCAGGAAGCTCATTTTCACATACTTTTCTAAGCAAATATGCATCAATCAATCAGTACCGAAGTGTAACCTATCACTTGAGTCATTACATATCCAAGTACAACTCATCTGTTCTGGAAACTATCACAGACACAAAAATGAACAAATTTCTGAAACCATATCACACAGAAACAAAGGAATGTTTAAAAAGTGTATCACTGTGTTCCACTATCATGTAAAAACTGTAGCAGAATATAAATTCTCACATAACAATTTTTCTAATGCGGGGACAGTACCACTGCTCATCCAGTCTAAAAGTGTTTCATTATATGTCAACATCCCATCATTGCCTTGCTCCGTACTCAAGAGCAGCCTCTTTAAGCCAGGCATGGAGACGCACTCCTGTAATCCCAGCATTCGGGAGGCTGAGGCAGGATGATCATCTCAAATTCGAGACCAGCCTGGCATACAAAGTGAGCCCAAGGCCAGCCTGAACTGTATAGCAAGACCCTGTCTTGAAAAGACAAAAAAAGAGCAGCCTCTTCTGGAATTGTTTTAAGTTTGAGGCCAGCCTGGACTACATAATGAATTCAAGGCCAGTCTGAACTAGGTAGCAAGACTCGCAGCAACTGTTCTACCTCAGCCTCCGGAGTGCTGGGATTACAGGTGTGCTTCACCACACCTGGCAAGAAAACCTATCTACGAATGCAAAATCTCAACATTTAGGACTATAACTTCTATCTTCGTTTCATTTGTCCTAGATATATCTTCTTTGTGTCCCCTTGTATAATTTTTAAAATGTCAATTTAGATGAGAAATTTCTCAAAGACCAAGACCACAGATCTTCTATTCCTTAAGGAGGCACCAATTTGTAAAAGACAGATGTAAGCAAAATACAAAAGACAAAAGGTTCACAAAATGCAAAGATGAGTTCATAAATCAACTGTGCCACTTACTAAACATATTGTGTCCTGGACACTTTATCATAAAATGGGAATTTAAAGTAATCATTTTGAATGTAGTTGCAAGAATTCAGTAAGGTGGTATGGGTAAAGCACATGGCAAAGTAAACAATGTATAACAATACTACTGCAGACAAGAATAAAGCTGTTACTTCAGAAAAATCAAACATCTTGCTAGGGAAGTTTTTCAACAATTGTATGAAAATCTCTTTCCATTCTTTATTGGCAAATGTTTTTCAAAAATTTTTTTTATCAGTATCTGTTTACATTAGATAATGATTACATTCACTGTGGGGAGTTGGTACATGTATATAATGTATCTTAATTCTTTTTACATTCCCTTCCCCAGCCCTCCCACTCTTAATTAGCAAATTTTAAAAGTAGCCTTGGTGTCTATCTCCACTCCCCAGAAATGTTAGCACTACATACAGTGGAATGCAATATGCTATCTCTTTTTTTCTTCTTTTCAGCAACTACCACCAGACTGTACTCTCACACATTCATGATACTTAATTTACTAAAAAGGAAATGTCTACTTATTGGCTAATTAGGGCATGGCAAAGCTGGCTGGGTAGGTGTGACCTGTTAACTACAAACCCCCAGGACTCACGCAAACAGTTCCCAAAGCTCTGCACATGGACTTCCTAGAATGTGTGCCCACTTTTACTCAACCCAAATTTGCTCTGCAGAGCCTGTTCCTTTTCCTGTCTCTAATAAAATTTTGCTACCGTCTGTGCTTATCTTAACCAACTCTTTGCTCAGGATGGACAGAACCTAGAAACCACCTCCAAGAGACTCCAGTACCCCAGAAGCCAGTAAGAATTTCACATGGTTCAGCCTGCTCAATAAGCATTTCAGTGATTCTGGCCTTGAATACAGTTGCTGCATATAAGCAACAGAAAGAGCTTTGAAATAAAATGTAATGTAAAAGTTCATTTTAATTTTAATGCTTTTACTTTTGGATTTTTTTAACCCACAACACACACACCTCAATACTCCAACTCTGGACATCCACTGAATGTCCTACAATTCAGTTCAATTCTAACACTATCTCCTAGGTCTATCACAGATCCTACCAAGTCACAGGCTCAGTGCAAGACTACCCCACTTTAGACACCAGTCACAACTTTCAGGTTACCACCTGTACTTCTAACCAACTAGTTATAAACTGCCAGTTTCCATAACCCCTTCCTCAGGTTGACAATTTTCTAGAACAACTCACAGAACTCAGGAAAAGTTAACTTACTGTAAGCAATTTACTGTAAAGGACACAAGTCAGGATCAGCCAAATGGAAGAGATATAAAAGCAAAGTACGGAGGAGCAGCTCCAGAGCTATCATTTTCTTTCTAGCCCCACAATCTTCCCCCTTGGTATTTTATTAGATAGGTATGAATAATTAAATTACTGGCCATTGATGACTAACTCAATCTCCAATCCTTCTCTGTCCTTCTCTTTGGAGTTTAAAGCTCCAACCCCCTCATAAGCTTGGATTTTCCAATGACCAGTACCCATGCAGAAGCTATCTATAACCCCCAAGGCACCAACTCATTTGATCATCATATATATGGAGATTCCAAGAGTTTCAGAAGCTCTGTTAACAGAACTAGGGAGGAAGAACACAGTATATAGTTCTTATCATAACTTTGTACAAAGCTCTTCCTAAAACTAAGGGGGTTAATAGCACATCTTAAGGGCATTTCCAAGAAAAAAATCTGCATAATCCTTTGAGAATATTTTTAATATTACAAAAAAATATATTAGGAAGAAATGATTAACAATTGAGAATCACTATAATGATATATAAACCCAAGCACACAACTGAAAAGCTTCAGTAGAGGATGACTAACATTTTAGTACATATGCTGCTAAGCTGAGCACTGACTAACATTTTCAGAGGCGAGAAGGTTTAAAACTGGGGACCTTACGAGGGTGATGTCTAAGGTAAAGACACAAATAATGAAAACAAAATTATTTGCCAAAGAAACTTTGGAAATAATTCTCAACAGACTCTACCAAATTCTTAAATCTGGTTCACAACGGAATCATTTTTTAAGAGTTTAAAAATAAATGTTATCTTTAAAAGACTAGAACCAGAATGATTAGCATCAGAAAGTTTGTTATGCGATCTCATTAACATGCATCCAGAACAGCAAGCTGCTATTCTAGTTTTTTCATACCCCTACATTTTATAAGTCAAGGCTATAAGTCAAAGACTCCTCAAAAATTTTAAACAGAAATTTCAATTGATCCAATTATGCCTTTTTCAGGAATCTGCCCCCAAAGAGTTAAAGACATCATATTACAGTGATCCATGCCTATTCATGTTTATAGGAGCACAATTAATAACAGATAAATGCTGGAAGTAGCCTATGTGCCTATCAATAGATGAATGGATAAAGACAATCTGTATGTCTACACACACACACACACAAACACACGCACAAACACATGTATATATATATATTAGTCATAAAGAAAAATAAATTTCAATCATTTGTAGGAAAATGGATGCACCTTGAGACCATAATGCTAAGTTAAATAAATCAGACACAACAGCTAAATATCATATGGCTTCTCTTATATAAGAAACCCAAAATGTAAGTAAAAAGCAAAATAAAAGAGATGATAGGAAAAGAGAAGGGAGACTTTGTAGAGATAGGAAAGGGACCTGGGGATAGGGGAGAAGTAGGAGAGAGGAAAGGGAAGTAAAAATGATTATGATATTTAAGATGTATTTTTTTAAAAGAATTAAGAAAAAAAATTTTAATAAAATTAAATTTAAAAGAATTAAGATATATTACTGTCTTAGTTATTTTTTACTAGTCGCTGAGACAAAATACCTGATGCCCAAAGTTGGGAAAGGAAAAGTTTATTTCTTACAGTTTTTGGAGGTTTCAGTTTATACTCAGTTGGCTCCAAAGCAGGGTGGTATGGCGGGACCACAGTTTATGGCAGCAGCAAGCGGGAACCAGTGAGAGAGAGACACACCTTCTGCCTGCCATTACATCACATCCTGGCTCCACTCCATAGAAGGGTGTAGCAATGACACCATCAATCCAACCACTAGACAATGAACCAGTCACAAATGTACAATGCAAATACATGAGGCCTGGGGGCCAACGACATAAACCATGACATTCCACCCCTGGCCCCCCCGAGGCTCATGTATTACCTTTATATAAAAGACATTTAGTCCATCTCTAAGAGTTGTCAAAGTCCTAACATTTTCAGCATTACTGAGACGTCCAAGTCTCAAGTCTCCTCCAATATCTATGGCAAACTCTTAACTGTAACCCCCTGTACAAGTGAAACAAGGCTAAACATTTCTGAAATGCAAAGGCACAAAATAAACATTACCATTCCAAAAGTTACAAACGGGGGAATATAATGCATTGGAAACAGAGCAAGTCCAACATTCAGCAGGGCGAACATTAAGTCCTAGAGTTCCATGCTCAGCATTTGAAGCAATCTGGTTGCAAGCTCCAAAAGGCTTGGGTGATTTCACCCCCACGGCACTTCTAGGGATTTTAGCTCCCGCAGCTTTTGTCTTAAACCCTCTCTGCTCAGTTTTTGCAGCTTTCCTTGGATGATCCACGTTTTTGGCTTTTCCAAACTTTTGGGGTCTCCATTGCACCTTTGGCTTTACTCTTACATCTTTACAAATTGCCCTCTCAGGGGCACACTGCTTGGCCTGCCAGGCCCTTTGCAATTGAGGTGGAAGCCTTTTTACCCTCAGAATTTGTGCATTTTCCTTGCACCTAAAATCAGCACCCTGTGGATGCCTCCAAGGCCTGCCTGCCAGCTGGAGCAGTAGCCAGGCTTTTCTCTCTCTTGGCTATAGGGGTCGATTGCCTAGATTGCTGGGCTCTGTGAACCCAATTGTGAAGAAAAGCTTTTTTATGTTGTCGCCATTTTGGAACCTCATGTGGCCTCCCGTGCCATTCTGGAGCATGGTGCTCTGAAGCTTTCTCATCTGAGAAAATTCGTTTACTTTTGTAGTTTTGGGGCTGCAAAGGGTGGAGACCCGCTGTTTTCTGGGATGCCCAGTGGCCATCTTTTTTATCTCTCCGTTTCTTTTCAACAATCAAAGTCTCAGCTTTATCTTTACAATCCACAGCTTTACTGGAGTTGTCCTTCTGGCCAAACTCACAGTGTTTTAAATTATCCTGCTGGACTCTTTGCTCTTGATTTGCAACATAAAGCTGACTAAAAGCCCCCAACAATAGCCATGCCACAGCCTCAACATTTGACTGCCTTGAAATTTTCTTTGCCAGATTAATCAGTCTATTACCCTTAATCTCAGTTTCAGGCAAAGTCTCTGGACATGAGCCAAATGCAGACAAACTTTCTGCCAAGCCATAACACACATCATAGGGAGTCCAACAACCAATGCAGTCCTTCTTCCCAGCAGAAACTTCCCAAGCCTGGTCTTTACCATCAGGTTTTCTATCAGCCTTCTGGTCTCCTGAACTCTGACCAGAATCTCCTCTACAGAACAGCCTAAACTGGTCCAGCTCTAGGCATCCAGGAAACCAGTCCGAACCTTTCCAAACTCTGCTCACAAGCCATTTCCAAAGACTCTCGAAAAACATGGTCAGGTATAGTCACAGCAATGACCCCACTCTCGGTACCAAATTCTGTCTTAGTTATTTTCTACTCATCGCTGAGACAAAATACCTGATGCCCAAAGTTGGGAAAGGAAAGGTTTATTTCTTACAGTTTTTGGAGGTTTTAATCCATACTCAGCTGGCTCCAAAGCAGGGAGCATGGCGGGGCCACAGTTCATGGCGGCTGCAAACAGCAAGGGGAAACTGGCAAAAGAGAGAGACACACCTTCTGCCTGCCATTACATCACATCCTGGCTCCACCCCCTAGGAGGGTGTAGTGCTGACACCATCAATCCAACCACTAGACAATGAACCAGTCACAAATGTACAATGCAAATACATGAGGCCTGGGGGCCACCGACATAAACCATAACAATTACATACAAAATTCCTATGATGCATGGGATCATTATATATGACAAATACTAATTTTAAAATATTTTAAATGATTAGGATATGTATATGTACCATTACCATGGTGAATATAATTATGTACTGCAACATATACTAATAAATTTGTTTAAAAAGACTACATTTTGAGGGGAAGAATATGTTTCCCTAGATCAGATAAAGCTCCAGAGGCTCCAGTCCACTATGGCAGAAGACAGATCCTAAAAGAATAGACTGATTCAAATGGCCACCATGCAAACAACAGGACACAGTTCCAAGGTTCCACTGTGAGAATGCATTGCCCACTTTACCATGAAGACAACATGTATGTAAGGAACACACTCTACTTCCCAGTACACCATTGTAGTAGTGTCTCATTAGGACCACCATGGAAATTTTCAATTAGTATTGAGTCCTTTACATTAAAAACAAAAAAGTCTTAAATTCTAAAACGTTAACAACTTGAACACAAATGTAACCAATAAAATAAACAAGAAAGCTTAATTAAGCTATAATTTCTATTTAACTTTCACTTGTACACTTTAAAGTCCAATTAAGAATAATCTTACTGTTCTAGAATCCGAGAATGGATTATACTCATCAAGTCCTGGTGGAACATTTCTTGTCACCTGTGTAACTGATGGATCCTGGAATAAAATTTGAAGGAAAAAAAGATTACTTACCCTTTAAGATACATATTTTATATTTACATAACATTTGCTTTATCTGTTCTTTTGGTCGCCAGTAAAGCTAACAGAGGAAAACAACAGGAGATTATCAGATGTACTCAGTCCCATTTCAACAAAGGTGAAATTTAAACCTACGATTCTCACACCCTCAAAAAACAAAGTGAGTAAAAACTAGATTAGATGCAAATCAGCCACTAGTTACTCTACAGAGATTGAAAGGCGGCCTTCTAATAAGCTGCACAGACCAACTGCACAAGAGCATCTAAACAACTGCTGGGTGAACCCACTTCCTTTCCTGTGGCCTCTACAAAAGAGTTTGTGTACTTTCTATAACTTCTTCAGTTTTCTCAATTCAGACTGATTTCAAGGCAAAGTCATATACAGCCAGTATCTAGAGCACTCAAGATTAAGTGCTCCTCACTTGTTTTATTCTACTCCAATTTCTCTGCTTGACTATTTTCCCACATAATCCTAGAGTGTCTCTTTTTTTTTTCCAAGTATAATATATCAGCACACCATGCTAGCTTTTCAAATCTTATAATACTAAACTATCATAAAATAAGTCATGAAGGGCCGGGGATTTAGCTCAGTGGTGTAAGTGCCTGCCTGGCAAGCGTGAGGTCATGAGTTCAATCCCCATACCAAAAAAAAAAATAATAATAATAAGTCATGAAATCCTAGACTTTTATCTCTTTTGATTATGAATGTACAATACAAATGAATATCTAAGCAAAATCAACTATGTAATTCATGTGAAAAGCATTTTACCAACTGTGATGTGCTCTTTACAGGTCTTCGTATTTCCAGTTTCAAACTTTAGCACATGTAAGAATCAAACAAAACACAGATTGCTGCATCACACCCCAGAGTTTCTGATTCAGTAGACCTGGAGTAGAGCCTGAAAAAAAACCTGTATTTCTATCAAGTACCCACTGCTTCTGCTAATCTGGAAATCACTGCTCTGTACTTACACTGTAGTTTCTCCAAACCACGTCTTCAATCAATCAGTTAGCAATCATCAGTTACCTTTCAAAAATTCAAATCTAATGTTGTCATTCCCCTCCTCCAATCCTTTTCCTCTGTCCATCCATGTCACATTTTTTGAGGCTCTCCACTAACTCTAAAATAAAATATGTATTTCTCAACATGAAACACAAAGCTAGCCCACACCTCACCTACTCTGCCAGCCTCGTCAACTTCCTCAAATCACCCCAGTTTGGCATATCCTCTTCCCTTGGCCAAGTGAAACAAATTACTACAGAAGGAGTCTTGAACTTGGCTAAAAGCCAGTGGTAAGGATGAATGGGAAAGTAATAAATAAAAACCCTATGCCTACTCCACAATAAAATGAGAAGAAAGGAATGAAATCATTCAATTCACTCCCTAGATTCCCCCTCTTGTTTCCCTAAACCTGTAACGTGCAGGGAGATTATGAAGAGGGGATGCATGCCTCAGAAAGAAAGTTAACAACACTCTTTTAATTAAATTTTTCAACCTGGCATTGCTAAAGTTAAGCTGATTTACATTAAAAAAAGGGTTCAGAGGGAAGCAGAGACCTATATCAAACCCTGATTGTCAGATGGTCCAGCTGCAGTTTTGATACCAGCCCTCACCACTACCCATGAAACTAGAAACCCAACAACCCTCAGACACCACTATCTGCTTGCTTCCTCCAGCTGATCCTCATACTCTTACCTGAAGGTTTAATCTAGCAATCTCTCCTCTTCCTTAAACATTCACTCCAAGTATCACTTTATCTACTAAGCAATGATTTTTCTCATAATCTCCCTCTTACCCACTCACTTTACCCCAAACCCCTGGCATTTATCTCCAATAGCATTTATTTCACTGAACCATGATTTTCACAAAAGTAAACTAGGTTCTGACTTCTTTGAATCAAGAAACAGGCCTTCTGTTTTCCTGTTCTTTAAATCATACATGCCTGGCGACACTGTTTCATCAATGATTATTAATAGCCCTAAACAGAAATACTTAGTAACTCTTCAAGATAGTACCAGCAATAATAACCACGAAATATTTTCCAACAAAAAGCATAAATAATGAAGACCATTGAAAACATATAAATAACAACACATCTAATCTCATTCATTAGAAGAGAAATAGTAATTAAAACTATATTGATATAGGGCTGGGGATTTAGCTCAGTGGCATAAGCACCTGCTTGGCAAGCATAAGGTCATGAGTCTGATTCCTGGTACCAAAAAAAAAAGAAAAAAAAACCTATACTGATATAATCACATTTCTTACCTATCAGACTAGTAAAATACCCACAAGTTTTACATACTCTTGAGAAAGTAAAAGGAAACAAAGTCTAATGCACTGTTAAGAGAAATGAATACTATTACGATTTAAATTTATTACATTTGCATGTATCCTTTGAAATCACAATCACCCTACTAGGAATCTATTCCACAGGTATACTTCAATTTTTTTTTAATTTTTTTTTTTTGAAGGTGGTAAAATACAACAGAACAAGACAAAACAACGCCAAGTGAGACAGTGCAATGAAACTGGTACAGAAAGTCACAACAGGTTACCAGGATAACAGTAATAGGCACCACAGTATAGCTCATTATCTTCACAATAGCTGTTCATTCAATCAGGTACAGCAAAAATCAAACCAAATATAGAACATTATAGAAGTTATCAAAACAGAAACATGAATAGAGCAATACAATTAATCAGAACAAAGCAAAACAATGGTAACAATATTTGCCTTCAAAGAGATGGTAGAAGGAAATCCCCCTATTTGCTGTATTGCATATGGTCAACCTCCCAAGAGATGCTCAGACCTCTGGCTCCCACTTGCTAATGGGGGAGGAGGGCTGGGATGCGCTGGTAGACTCACAGTTGCTTACCACAGAGGCAAGTGGGTTGCTTGGTTTCCCAACACCCTAAGTTCCAACATGGCGTGGATCTCGGGAGACGCTGGCTGGTTCTACCCCTGGGGTGGCCACCGCTTGCCCGAGCCACAGCTGCTTACCCTCCACAGGTATACTTCATAGATACACTGTGAAAATACTTCCTGTAAAGCAAAAGACTAAGAGCAACCTAAATATCAGGATGAGAAGGACCATCTACCTGACAAAGTATTGCAATCTATTACACAGCTGGTAAAATGGTATAAAGAAATATATACAAGGTGTAATTAAAAATAGTGAATGTTCCAAAAAATCTTTACCATAGTAAGAGATACATTACCACTAATCCCCCTCAAAATTTCTCCCTCTTCCTTTGAACACATTTATCCCACTGTTCTTGCCACTTTCTGAAGCAGTTCTGTAAGTCTTCTTTCATGTCTTTAGTTGTGCTACAGTGATTCACATCCATATCATGGATTGACTAAAAAGATTTATCTTTCATGATCACTTTGACTTTAAGGAAGAGCCAAAAGTCACAGCTGATGGATCCAGTGGATGAGGATACACCATAAGGTTTTCAGGAGCCTGCTGTTAAGGCTTATGTCCAGACGTCCCCGCAAAGCCTCATGGGGTCATTAAGTAGAGCTTTTCACAGGTGACTGGATATGATATTGGGATTAAGGGTGCCCTACCCTGGGAGTGGGTGGCATCAATCAATAGGCTTCAGCCTGGACAGAATGTAAAGGCAGCTGCTGCCATTTCATTGCTGATACTTCACTGCTTCTCTGCTCGCTGCCTTCTGCCTGACCTGCTGGCCATGGACTATTTCTCCTCTACAATGCCCCGGGGCATGTTACCCTGCTTTGGAGCCAGGAGACCACGAACTAAAACCTCTACAAATGGTGAGCTGAAATAAACTAATTTAATATTAGGTGCTCGGTATTTTGTCTTATCAAGAGAAAAGTAACTAAGACACCTGCCATTCTGTTGGATGTGACTGTAGCAGCATTCAGTAATTTTTATCACATCTATCTTGTAAAAACTCAAAAACAAACTTTCAGAACTGCTTCAGAAAGTGGCAAGCACAATGGGACAGATGTGTGGGAAGGGAGATTACTCTTAAGGAGATTAATACAATGTGTCTTACTGTAATAAATTTTTTATTCAGACATTCACTACACTATATTTCTATCATACTTCATACACTGCTACAGAATGAAAAGAGATTCAGAATATTGTAAATAAGACATTACCTTCTAACAGGGAAGATGATAAATGTATATATACTTACTTATATTTTTAGAAAAAAAGAGTAAGCCAAACACTAATAACAATGATTACCTTCAGGGGAAGAAGAAAACAGTGAAGAGAGATGAGGCTTGAAAGTTAGACTTCTCTCAATCTCCCTGTTTGATAGCTTTTAGTCTGGAACTACAAAATGTTTTTCAGTGATACAGAATAAAATTAATTCAAAAAGAAAAAAAAGGTAAAACACAAGGTCAGCAAGATGTATACACTTTAACTAACACTCATGTCTTCATGCCCATCCTCTCAATGTTAAGAGAAACACAATGGGCCCCAACTCTCATTTTTCAAATTCACACAGCCAATTATCTCACATAAAATTCACTTCAAATTCTTAAGAAACAAGTAAGTAATAAGGTATGGCTTACTATGAAAGAGACCTTAGAATGAAATCACTCTTGTAAATTTTCTATTTTCATCTACTATACTCAAAACATACTTGTTTCCATCTATATAATCCAGGCTGCAGTTAACTGATAATTTGACAAAATCATTTTTTCAAGCGAACCAAACTTACTTTGAGTCCATCTGAAATCTCTTCAGATGTATTAGATGACAAAGCAGTAGACTATGTATAAAATAAGCCAAGAACCAGGCCACATTTAGGAAGGAGAGCTGATCTCTCTGAATTGTTACCTAATTAAATTAGTTTTAAATTAGTTTAATGATGTTAAATTAGTTTAATGATTATAAAGTGTTAAAGAAGCCCTAAGTCCTCTACACTGGGAGAAGCCAATAAAGCTGAAGGTTTAAAAGGAATATACTTTTAATATCCTAATAAATAGCTGATATTTCTTATATTATTTCCAATCTTTGCTGATCTTCCTAGTAGACTGCATAGCTCTGTTATTCAGAGAAAGAAGTTGTAGTCTTAAGGTCAGGAAGCTTTCTCAAGGTCAGTCAGTATGTCTGAAACGAAGCACGAAATCTAGGCCTTCCAAAGTTCCAAGGAAATGCCAAAGCACGAGATGGTGGTGCTTTGCTTCAGGCTGTGAAGAGACGGGGTCTGGGAGGCAATGGATTCTACATCAACAGAGCTCTAGTGCAAGTACAGCTCCAGATAATCCAATGTACATAACCTCTATAGCCAAGGCCCACACCAGCTGGTGTAAATAACTTACATAACCAAGGCTGTTACTGGCACATGGCCACCTTGGTGTATTTTGGTGTAAATACAGACTAAGCAACCAAGAACTGGTACAAGAAGGGGGACCGTTAAGTGGCCGAGGACTGCTGCGAAGATCAGTCTCGTTAGGGGGCCAAGGACTGCTATGAGCACACAGTGGTCCACAGCCCCAAGAGCAGCCCCAAGAGACTCTGACCAAGCAGCTGAATAAAAGATGTTTAACCCAGTCCACAGCTCTGCATCTCTTCTTTAGGCTTCCTGAATCTCAAGTGATCCTCCCAGTATGAACCGGTGTGTAAACACATGTCAGTACACATTCTTTCTACCGGATACACTAAAAAAACTTGTAGTTGGGCAGGATGACACATGCTGAGGCAGGACAATCACGAGTTTAAACCCCATCAGGGCAATTTAGTGATTCAGTGCAATTCTGTCTCATAAAAATTTAAAAGGGTTGGAAATGTAGTCCAATGTAAAGGTCTGGATTCCATCACTAGTGTCACAAAGAAGATTAAAAAAAGTTTACCACAATAAAAATTTTAACAAGAGAAGACACTGCCTGCCTTGACTACTAATAAATAATTCCAATACTCTGGCAAGAAAATGTTTTTCTTGCTCTTCAACACAGCAAAATGAAAACTGCTTCAACTGATAACTGGGGTTTCTTCTAGGGTAGTGGCTCTCACTAATGCCACACATCAGTGTGCACTGGAGGGACCTGGAGGGCTTCCTAAACTCCAGATGGTGAGCCCCACTGTGAGTGTACTTTGTTTTCAATTCAGTAGGTCTGAGGAGGCTGGCTGAGAATTTGTATTTCTAACATGGAATGCTTCTAAAATAATCTTATTTTATCAACTTAAAGCAAGGTATTAGTGTCTTGTATTTTGTTAACTTTTAAATAGCAAGTAAAGACATTTTTAGAGTTAGACAGTTTTAGAGAGAGAATACTAACTATGCATAGGTATCAATGCTATACCTTTACTTTATTAGTTAAGCCATGGATATTTTGCCACCTGTTTAGTAATGCCACTTAACTTCATAGCTGTATTTCATTAAAACCCAAGATCATGACAAAAAAAGTATTTTTTCAAATAAAAAAATAAGTGAAATTTCACAGCTAGCATAATTAATTTCTTTTGCATTTTTAATCTTAATTTCTTTACCAAACCCTCCAGGTTAGAGCACTCTCACTGCACTTTAAATGATCTCTTACACTGCCAGTGTGGAGAACCTATGGCACACGTACTACAGTGGGCATGCAGAACCCTCTTCGCCCCAGCAGCCAAGAGTTGGATTACAGCACACAAAAGCATGCCAAATGCAAACTTTTAACTTTCAGTAAAAAGCTATTTGTTTCAATGAAAGCTGTAACAGTGTTTTTCTTTTAAGACAAAAGATGTTAATGTGTGAGTTGTTTTTTCTATGCTAAAACTTCAGTATTCAGGTTTAACTGTAGTGTTGGCACTTTGCAATGTAAACAAGTGGGTCTTACATTCTGGTTTGGATACGAGGTGGGGGAGGTCTTTACACAGCTTGCATCAAACCTGACAATCAGTGTCACACATAACTTCAAAGATCCTAACCCAGCAGAGTACTGTCACCTTCAGGTAGAAGTAGAGAAACTGATCTACTAAACAACCCATAAGACTAAACAAGCTCAAGCTCCTGCTTATTTCTTAGACCATGCTCAAGCTAAACAGCCGTCTAGTCACATAAAAGCCTACATTAATTATTATGTATAGTTATATATTATTTTTCCACTTACTAGCACATCTGCTAACATGTCACATGTTTAAGTCTCAAGATTAGCATGCAAAACTGTATGTCTTGGGTACTCTGCTATAGAAAAAGCACCCAGAGGAACCAGAAATTCCAGGCAGAAAATCTTGACCAAGTCTTGACCTAAACTCTGTCTCCTCTTTAAAAGAAAAAAAATTTGATACCTACCCTGGTCAACTGCAGCTCTAATATCTTATACTATTTGTATGTCTTGACTGTTTGGCAAACTGACTACTGTATTCAAATCTCAGTTCTACTAGTAAGAAAATGCAAACTCTGAACAAGGCATTTAATACTTTGGGGTTTTTTTAAATCAGTAAGTGTCACATGGTTCATGAGCTACTACATGTGAAATGCTTGGCAAAGTTCCTGCCCACCGAAAATGCTCCATAAATGGTAATAAGGCTGTTCTCAGAATTAACACCAAGAAGTTAAGGGTCAAGCAAAAAAGCTCTCTACTTATGATTAACTGAGAATTTAAGAAAGTATAACCTATCAAGTAAATAGGCCAAAAATGCCACCACAGCTAACTTCTACAGAAAACTGGAAGCAGTTCTTCATCCAACTCTGTATCATATGACCCTTAACTACAAGTGAAATCTGTGCCAAAGGAAACCATTTTTGGATCTGAATGTGAGGATGCCTGGCAGACTCCAACAGAAGAGACAGTACTAACAAATCCAATTAGAGCCTACTGCTTGAGGAAACTCAGTATGAGACACAAGAATTGGTCATTAGTAGCAGTGGTGGAAGCAGACACCAACCATAGTAGAAAGACAAAAAGAAGCTAAGTCATAATAAGGTGACCAGAAAAGGAAGAGGCTGCTACAGCATATGAAAGGAATGGCAGCAATTCGAAAAGTTGCCAGAGTTAGCAGAGCTGACGGGCAGGGCCAGGAAACTTTGCAGCTCTGGTGTTTTAGGGCGTAGGAGCACAGGAGTTGTTCTCACCATCGCAGCTCATCAGAAGGGCCTTTAGAGCCTAGAAAAGGAGGACGTACAGGAAGTACAGAGGAAAAGAAGGGTAGTAGAGGTCAATCTTCACTTCAATTACTGCAGCTCAATGTTTATAAATACTGATTGCATCTGAAAATAACTTCCACTGCTAGGGGGAGGGGGCTGAGGAAATCCCTGTAAACTCCCAGGGATTTTACTGTTTCTTTAGTCAGAGACTGATTGTGGTCAACTACCTTCCCTCCCTCAAGCATCCTTACAATACACTCTCCTCACCTGAGATGTGTCACCCTGCTGTAACACCAGGACAGGTGGGAGCATTCTCTCTACAATTTTGTATTCCATTAGAACTATGTAAAAGTTCAGTGCCATAAATACAATTGAGTAAAATCTGCTTTGAGAGATTCTAATAAGCACAAATATTTATTCATGCCTGGTATACATCCTGATCCCCAACATACCTCCTGGTCTACAACTGCTGTTAATTGCAGTTTATTTTAATTCTAGTTTTGCTTTTTCTATTTTCCTTCCTCTTCCAACTTAAAAAATAAAAGGAGAGTACAAAGGGAATTCTCATCTTTATCCTTTTTTCTTTTTCAGTGTTAGATATTCCCTGTAGTTCAAAACTGTAGCTCAATGGCAGTGAGCTTGCCTAAATATCCCTATGGTTCAAATGTTTGTGTCAACCTGACAAAACCCATCTGGAAAAAAACAAAATGCCTTCTTGAGAGCTAGGCCTCATCTCTCTTCCTCACCTTTGTTTAGGATTACCCTATCAATTATCCTTTTATTTGATATACTGGAATGCCCCTTCTCACCAGGATACAGCATATCTCTCAGGTCTTCATTATCTTTAAAATGCACACAAAGAAAAAGCAAACCATTGCTTCTACCAGCATCACCCTCAGGCTACTCTCAGCCTCCTTCCTCCCTTCCAATTCACTTCTCCCTCTCCCCAGCCCTCATCCCAGACTGAACTGCCAGTATTTACCACTTGCAAACTACTACAGTCTCCCACTGGCCTGTCTCCCATTCCTGGACCAATGTACTCTTTATGAGTCCAAATGAGCTCTTCAAAATGCAAGCCTATTTATGACACATCTGCAGGTATGATTACTGTGAAGTGGACATATCTGAGGCCTTCAAAAATTTAAAACAAACTGGGACTGGACAATGAGCAACTAGTAAAATCATTTATGAGGTGCGTAGTGCAAACATGGGTAAATTCTCACTGTTTACATGCTGGGGAATGGAGACAAATGCTATATTAGCAAGAACTGTTAACATTCTTTTATCTTACATAACTTACCTTACCTTACCTTACGGTGTTCAACTCCCATCTACTGTTAATGTAAGAGAAAAATTCTAAGATATCTCAAATTTAATTATAAAAACCTGAGGTGGAAGGGAGGAAAAATAAGCAAAATGAATCAGTTAACAGCTCTGGGCCAAACCAACAGAAACTACTTCACATCCCTGAGTGCTGCTGCAATTTGCTCAAACCCCAAGCAGCTAATCTACCAGCCACCTTGGCATCCTGCTTGCAACCCAACCAATCCAGAAGCAACAAGTGATTCTTGTAGGATGTCCTCCTAACCCAAAACGTTCCCCACCTTCACATCATCCTGCCCCTCTTCTCTACAGACAATAAAGGCTGACCACAAACAATTTACACGTTCCTTCTCTAATACTCACCATAAAAATATTCTTGACTTATAGACATACTTCCAAATACTATATAGCCCAGTGGCAGCAAACTCACAACATGCAGAGTCCTTTCTGCCGGCACATAAGCCACGTCACCCCATCATCATCCCAGCATCATCCCAGCAGCTAAGCATCAATAACAGCGTATACAGGGGCAATGCTGGCACTCAGCAATAAATAAATGGGTTTTGGGCACTCAGTCTCTAAAAGGTTTGCCATAACTGATATAGCTCTATCCCTTGTTGCTGGCAGCTGCAAAAATTTTGCCCCGGGACTGGACCCCATGGGACTTCAGGGATCACTAAACCTAAACCTGGTGTGGTGGCATAGAGCTTAATCCCAGGTACTTAGGGAGGCTGAGGCAGAACTGCCATAAGTTTAAGGCCAGCCTGAGCTACATGGTAAGATACTGAGCAAGGGGAGGGGGGAGGACACAAAAAGACTACAAAGGCCCCTCAGTTTTAAGAGTTTTGATTTAATATAATACATTTTGTTCATGTAGACTTGTGTTGCACAATATGATGGTCATTAGTCACATGTAGCTCCTGAAATCCAACTGATCCAGTTAAGATATGCTGAAAGTATAAAACACATCAGATTTTCCATTTCAAAGATTTAAAACACATTAAAGCAATGAATGGAATAGTTCTAGTCCAAGTTCTGCCATTATTGAGTAAACTTAGAAAAATTTACCTACGTTAACTTCCTTGTCTAGAAATGAGGGGTAAGATAATAACGACACATCCAAGAAGTCAGTATGTAATTTGTCAAGTAATAATTTCTCAGGTTTTATTGTTGTTGTACTTTTCCTTTTTTCCTTGGAATACTGTATTGTCGCTACCCTTTATTCTGTTTTATTTTGTTTTGTTTTATTTCCTTTAAACAAAATTATTTAAAAAAAAAAAAAAAAGATAATAACAACACACAGGCCTCTGCCTCTGCCTCAGATGCTGCATTTCAGGGATCACACGCTGCAATGTGAGAAATTTTTCTTTGTCTTTCCAGACAGTGTAGGCAGCATCAGCTCAGAAAGTTTTGTTTCTGCAACGTGAGAAATGTGCTATTTCTGTTTCTTGACCAAAAAAGCATTCATCACACATTATGTTTCCCAGCTGAAGGGTGGTTACTTTGATATCAGGGATTTCTCTCCATCTTGTAGCTCCAGTGACTATTACTTTAGGAGCTCCATCTATGTTTGCTAAATAAATAATCTAATCCTGCTCCACTGCAAAAGTATAATCTTTGGGAAAAAACTGAATTGAGACCTTCTTAATCTCTACTGCAGTCACAATAGTCAAAATTTTAAATAATTCTAAGGACTTGTTAAACTGGCAAATCCTCTGCTTTAAGTATAATGGCTGATAAAAATGAGGAACAAGCTTTATTTGGCATTGTTCTAATAAGCCACTGAGTCCACTCAATGCACAATAATCATATAATTATAATGACATAAATACGACGGTCTCCTGGCAGAAAAATTAGATGATCCACTGGCAAGTGATAAGAGACGCTACTGAAGTAAAGGGATTCTGTTACCCCAAATTTCATATTCTGTGCTATAGTTCCAATAGCATCTTAGCTATTACATGAAGACTCATCAAGAAGATAATGTTTAATGCCAGACACAGTGATGTGCATTTGCAGTCCCAACTATACAAGAGACTGAGGCAGGAGGATCACTTGAGGCCAACCTGAATAACATAACAAGACCAAAACTCAAAAAGGGGGAGGAAGGAGAAGGACCAAGGATATAGCTCAGTGGCATAGCATTTGCCTGGTAATTGTGAGGTCGTGAGTTTGATTCCCAGTACCTCCCCTGTCAAAAAAAAGAGAAGAGAGAAAAAAGCAGCAGCAGCCTAAACAAGAGCAGTCACAAGCAACCAAACAAAATTAGTAGGGCAAAGAATTGGAAATTTAGATATCAAAATTTCTACTTGTCATAAATCCCTAACAAATATTTTAAAATTAAACTTAGACAAGCAGCACTTTTCATTATATGCAAAAATTAGCTCAAAATTAATCAAAGCTCTAATACACACATTAAAACTATACAGCACTTAGAAAAAAACCCGGATGTGAATCTTTGTCATCCATGGTTAGGCAAGTTTCTTACATACGACACCAGAGCATAAGCAACAAAAGAAAAAAACAGACCACTGGACTTAATCAAAATTAAAAGTTTTCATGCTGCGAATGATACATCAAGAAAGTAAAAATACAACCCACAGAACTGTAAAAAAAATTTTCAAATCATGTATCTAAGTGAATTATGTCTAGACTATATAAACAACTCTCTCCACAATAAAACAAATAAAAGTTTAAAAATAGGCAAGGAATATGAACAAGTATTTCTTCAAAAGGATAGACAGATGCCCAATAAGCACATGGAAAGATGCTCAACACTGTCAGCAATCAGAGAAGTACAAATCCAACTATAATGGGATTCCACTTCAGACTCACTGGAATGGCTAGAATAAAAAGGTAAGTCAGATGTGGAGAAAACTAGAATCCTCTCACACTTTGAGGTAATGTAAAGTGGTACAACCATTCTGGAAAACAGTCTGGCAATTAGCATGCAACCTACCACATCCACTCCCAGACACACGGTGAAAAGAATCAAGGCCCATGTCCATCAAAAAACTTGTACAAAAACACAGCAGCATTATTCTTAGCCAAAAAAAGGGGGCGTACACAAGTGTACCTTACCCAGTGAACAGACAAAAAACATGCAGTACTATACACCCATATGATGGACTTTTTTCAATATTGATGACTGAACACGGGGCCTTCGCACTGAGCTATATCCCAAGCATGCTCTGTTGTGTTCTTTTATTCCTTCCTTTCCCTTCTCTTTTTTCCTCTCTTCCTTCCTTTTTCTTTCTTTCTCCTTGCCTTCTTTTTCTCCTGTCCTTCCTTCCTTTCTTTGTATTTTGAGACAGTTTTTCTGTCACTAAGTTCCCCAGGCTGACCTCACACTCATGACCCTCCTGCCTCAGCCTCCTAGAGTGCTGAGATATAGCCATTCATCACACCACCAATAAAAAGAAACAAAATCCTGATGCATGCTATAACATACAAGAACCTCAAACAGATGTGAAATGAAAGAAACCAGTCACAGTTGCATGAGTCCACTGATATGAAATGTCCAGAAGGTGTATCATTTGTCATGTAGGCTTGCAGAAGTCGAGGAAAACATGGAATAACCACTAATATATATGGGGTTTCTTTGTAGGGTGATGGAAATGTTCCTATTTGTATGGTAGAACAGCATAATTATGAATGTACTAAAAACTACTGAAGGGTACTCTTCAGATAAATGAATTTTATGGCTTGTGAATTCTAGCTCAAGAATTGTTTCAAAGAAAAACAATCAAATGTAGTATTTTTTGAAGAAATGTTGCCAGCCAACTATAAATTCATAAATCTTCAAAATCTAAGTACTAGATTATTCATTGCCCTAATTAAAGATATGCTCACTAAAATCGATAATATAATGCACGATGACATGAACAGCTACTTTGAAGAAAAAGAGACACTAAGGTACCCAGTGCTGATTCCGTAGCATCATGATGTGAAATCCAGCAATACTACTATTCTTTGTTCAGAGTGATTTTAGTCTGTTTTGTTTTGTTTAATTTCAACATACATGAAGGTATGAACAGCTATTTTGAAGAGAAGGAGAGACATTATGGCAGCCATTGCTGACTTTCTTATTGTCTGGTGAAGACCTAAAATGCCTTCATCATCCTGTTCTGATCAGTTCTATACTATTTTGTTTTGTATGAATTCATTGTATATGAAGATATAGACAACTATTTCTAAGAAAACAAGAGACAATATGATAGACAGTGAAGATCTCCAGTTGTCTTGCTTTGAAATCTGTGTCTCTTACGTTGTTGTCTTATGATCTGTTTTGTTATGTTTAATTCTACCCTCTTTAAAAATAAAAAATAAAAAATAAAAATAGATAAAAAGATATGCTCACTAGGAAAAAATTAAGGGAAGAGAGGATTGGGAGATCAGCAATCAGGGCTTACACTGACAACCAATGTGAACACTTACGTATTAGAGGTTTTATTTTAGCATCTAAGCCCTGACAACCAATGTGAACACTTATGTATTAGAGGTTTTATTTTAGCATCTTAGACAAAATCACCAAAATTTCTTTGGAAATTTGAGAAACTAACCAGTTAATAGAGCTATTAATGAACTGGAGTCTACCTACATAAAAAAAGAAAAATATTGGCCATGCAGAACAGGAAAATAGTGAGTCATGTGTCTTTTCAACTAACCCATGAGCTAAATCACCTCTGACCATAGAAAGAGACACTGAACTGATATCCTAGGGGCGGGAGAATAGTAAAGCCCTCTCACATAAATATCCTTTAAGTTTAGTAAACTGTCAGAGATGTTTTACACACAGAAGTTTGTTTTATCCTACAGTATTCTCTGCCATGATTAATGATTTTTGTCATATTTTAATACGTTAAACAATGAAATATTTAAATGACACATTTCCCCTCAACCCATTCAAGACTAAAGGACCACTGGCACACTTCCCAAACGTTTCCTATCAGTGCAATCATGCAATACATAGTTTTTTGTGACTGCTTCTTTCACTCAGCACAATCTAGTCAAGGTACATACTACTAAATGTGGCAAACAAAGTCACAGGAACAAATTTAAAATAATGTTAATAGTTTGCTCATAGCCAGTATGCACAATTTTTCCACCTGAGAGTATTCATGTAGTTCATAGAACAATTTCGCATAAACTAATACTAAGTGGTGATTAAGCTGCCAAGGCCAGTACCTAGGAGTCACAGTACCAGCTACCTCAAGGACTCTCTACAGTGCATCTATAGGCACAGACAGGGCCTGACACTCACTATGAGTATAGCCATCAGCTTCTGTCAGCCTCATGACTTTAAATGCCATAACCTTAAAAATTATTAATTAAAATTTAAAAAACACTAGATGACCTTTACAAAAATCTCTAACGTAAGGTAACCAAGTATGAAACTCTCCAACATTTGAACGAAACCTATGTCACAGGGTGATCTGTCATATACATACAATGAGTCTCCTTATTTATCCTCAGTTCAAATTGTGATATATAATAGCTTCTAAAATCCCTAAGCTTTTTAAAGAAGCTAGTAATTTGTGTGCCTTGTTTTTGTTACTATTTCCATTAACACCAAAGTGTTTTAAAGTTAATAAAAATTATAATCTTCCAGAGAAAATACTGGCAATTTAAGGATGAAATAAAGAATAATCATATACTGCAACCAAAGATAATTTTGCCATATTATTTACTTTCTTTATAGGTTAAAGATATCTTTATCTTTTTTTGACACTGTTTACAGTTACTTTTATATCCAGACAAATACCAAAACCGGGAATAGTGGCACACACCTGTGATCCCAGCACTCACAGAGGGTGAGGCAGGAGGATCCTTGCAAATTTGAGACTAGCCTGGGCTACAAAGTGAGCTCAAGGTCACCCTGAACTACATGGGAAGATTGTGTCTCAAAAAGATTAAAAAAAAAAAAAAAAAGACAAATATCTAGTACTGAGAGTAGTGAAGGCAGAAAAATTAACTAATTTGCCTAAGCTCACCTAAGCGCCTGGTTCGAGAGCCCTCCTTATCTACATCCTTCTACCAGAAGACAAACCTCTGGAATTTCCCTTACTCCTCTGTCTGAATTCCGCCCACCAGGGTAAGGGCATTCTGGCATAGAAATGTTGGCCTGCAGTATGCAGAACTCCCAGAATGTCTTCTTATGAGCGCAACTGTAAATAGTTAAAAACCCCTGAGATTCAAACCTAATGTTAACTGGCATTTTCATAATATGCTACTTACTTGCAAGCAATTCACTAAAACTTACAACTATGTAAAATGCCAAAAATTAGACATATACCACATAAAATCCAGGACTAAACCAACCTAAAACAAGCAAGCTTGAGAAAAAAAAAATTGCAATGGTAAAATTACACTTCCTATATATACAATCCTCTGACCATACTCTTAAGGCTTTTCCGCATCCCTAATCCTTTTCATTTGTCACTGTTTTCCAAGCATTCCAAATTACTGTGTAAGAATCCTACCCACCAGTAAAAGACTCCAGAGGTAAAATGGTTGCTACTGGCAATGCATACAACTCCATCACTGCTTATTTCTCTTTAATCAAGTGGAAACTTCCAGTATCTGACCCATATATGTTAAGTCAGAAGACATAGGACAGTACAGCCTGCCTCCCAGAGACAAGTGAGTTCAAAGTGGTAAACTGTCACAAGGTCAAATCAACCAACCTCCAATTCACTTTTTTAATCCCACAGCTACTGAAAGTTGGGGAATTTCCTCTTTTGATTTAATAACAATGTTTCAATTTGCATTACTCCACTATAACACCAAAAACTGTAGGTGCAAAATATAAGTTTAAGAACCCAAATGGCACAAGAAATAATAATGCAAAACAAATGGGATATCAAATGAAGAAGCTTCGGCATATCAAAGGAAACAGCCAACAGAATGATGAGACAACTTACAGAATGGGAGAAAAATTTTGTCAGCTATTCCTCAGACAAAAGGACTAACACCTAGAATATACAAAGAGCTCAAATAATTAAACTCCCCAAAATAAAAGACCTGGTCAAAAATGGGCATCTGAAATATAGTTCTCAAAAGAAATACGAATTATTGATAAACACATGAAGAAATGCTCAACATCACTGGCCATTACAGAAATGCAAATTAAAACAATACTGAGATTCCGTCTTAATCTAAAAATAGCTATCATCGAGAATGCTATAGAGGCCAGAGTAAGGGGGAGCTCTTCTACATTGTTAGTGGGAATGTAAACTAATACAGCCACCGTGGAAATCAGTATGGAGATTAAAACAAGAAGATTTAAAGATTAAAACTAGAAATTCCATTTGACCCAGCTATACCCCTTTGAGGAATCTCCCCACAAGGGTTAAAGATACCATATTACAGTGATCCATGTATATACACACATTTATAACAGCACAATTTATAACAGCTAAATCTCGGAAACAGCCTAGATGTCCATCAACAGATGAATGAAGAATATGTAATAGACATAATGAAGTACAACTCTACCATAAAGATAGATAAATTTGAGTCATTTCTAGGTATGCACCTCAAGACCACAATTTGAACAGGTATGCACTTCAAGACCACAATTTGGACAGCTATGTACCTCAAGACCACAATGTTAAGTTAAATAAACTGGACACACAAACTTAAATATCACATGGGTTTTCTTGTATGAGAAACCCAAAATATAAATGAAAAGCAAAATATAGGACAAATAACAGGAAGCAGATCTTTTTCAAACGGGAAGGAAATAAAGAGATGAGAGAGGCAGGGGCACATGGGAACAAAAGGGGACAAAACGAATCACGATGTGTCATGTACATGCACAAACTCCTCATGAAAAATATAATCATTACATACTACAAACGTACTAATAAAAATAATAAGTAAATAAATAAATGTAGGTTTAACTGTCATGGTTTTGGCAAGAAAATGTTACTTTGCATTTACTATTTGACAATTTTAATGAAAAGAAATAGAACCTAGCGAAAGGAGGGTATTTAAAGATATTTACAGAAAGAAGCTGTCAGGGGTCAAAGACAATGGAATGCTTTAAGACATGGAAGTGTCCCTTGTAGTTTAACAGTGACTCCAATAAAGGACAAAAATTCTACAAAATGGTTCTTAGAAACCCTGAAAAAAAAAAGATGTGTATTTCAGTGTTTTCCATGCACCAGGGACCTCTGATGAGTTCAGTTATCTGAGGCCAGGTGCCAAAGGTCACACAATAGAGGACATAAGCAGCTATGTGGAAGCGGTTGCTAAGGGCCGCTCCCTCAGCAGAATCAGAAGCTCAGAGCACTGTAAGCCCCTAGTATGTAAAGCCTCTCTACTAAGATGGTTTGATTCAACTCCAATAGCAATACAGCAAAACATCAGGCAACACAGCACTCACAAACCCATAAAGGTATAGAAATGCAACAAATAGAGCTGCGAGGCAGGAAAAAACAAAATTTTTGACACAAAAAAAACTCTAACTTAGCATTTCCATAGATCATCCAACTTCTGCTTGAATTCCTTCAAGTGCTAAGAAACACCAAAAAGGCATTGCAGGCAGGCTATCCTAACAATTAAAAACTCTCTATCCAGTTAAAATCTATTGTTATGGCTTGTGTAGAGATGTCTCCTGAAAGCCTCATGCAGTCACAGGTGGCCTTTTTCAGAGGTGGCTGGATCTGGAGTATGTGACACTGCAATTGATTTATGGTACAATGCTAGGGTCAAGGGCACTAGGATGAAGGGTGTGAGTGCTCCCTACCCAAAGTAAGCTGGATAAGATATAAGGCATAGAAAGAGCTGTGGTTGTCCCTGTCTCTCCTCTACAATGTCACCCTGCCTTGGGCCAGTCGACTGCACTGAAACCTCTACAAATTGTGAGCCAAACAAATCTTTCCTCTCTTAACTTGTGCGTACTGGGTATTTTGTCTTAGCAACAAGAAAAGTAACTAAGACATCTATCTTCACATAACTTTTCCAATAAGCCTAAGGTTCTTTTTCTAAAGCAGCAACTAACATGTTTATTCCTTTAACCAATTAGGAACCCGTTGAGTACACCTGGTGGTTGCAGTACTTCTGTCTTTCTGTAGGTTAGATCCAATGAGTAAACTAATTAAATTATTCTTCAAGGACTCCTTCCAGAACCATGACCATTCCTTCTGCCACTTCTGGAAACATTTTACTATGTTCAAACCATATACTGAAATTGAGAACAATAATTAAATGATTAGATCATAATGCTGTACAATCATTAACTTTTTACAAACTGGCTATCGATCTCATTAATCCAATACATATTTTTAAGCAACTATATCACACTAGTGGTTCATATAAAGAAAAAGAACAAAATTTTCTTGGGTTGTCATTCAGCACTGCTAAATATCAATAGTACTTTATTGGTAATACCAGTACAAGAACAATTTACTTTTCATTTTTTTCACAACTGCCATCATCTCAAGCATGACTGTTGTTAAAGCTATGAAACTTAAATAAAGATATATTCAAATACTGAACCTAAATAAAGGTGTGTTCAAATACTCACTTTGTTAGTGAAACAGCAGCTGCCCCTTACACCTCCCTCAGTCTCCAGTGACCACAGAGAATGCCCAACCTAGACCAAATACAAGGTTCTTAGGGGTGCCGACCCATCACATCTGACACTAAGCATTTAGTACCCTAAGAAGACTGTCTCAAAAAGAATCACATCTAGGGGTTTAGGGCACAGTTTGACCATGATGAGATTAACAAGAATTGTTAAGAGTCTTGCACCAACCTCAACTGAAAGAAACTATTATTTCAAATTGAAGAGAAGCTTCTGGGCTCCCAACTGCAATGTGCAGGAAGCAGGCTGCAGATGCTACTCAGCTGCAAATGGGGGTTGGGGGAGGTACTCTTAAGGGAGATACAAGCAAAAGAAAACAACACATGAGGAAACTACTTCCAGATATCAGAGGCAGGTTCTAATCAAAGAAACTCACTACCTACAAAGTACAGGAGCTAATAATACATGCCTGGCTAGACTTTAGAACTGCCCAGCACCAGCAACTGTGAAATGCCACCATTTTTCCCCACTTTAACAGGACTATCTACTGCGGTACCTGTCTCACCACTTTATGCCGGCATGTCTTCTCAGCTCACAGGTTTTTGTCAGGAGAGGCACAGACAATTCTGGTAAGATGTGGAGTCTAACCTTTTACACCCCTTTTTTTTTCAATCTGAGATCACCTTGTGACTAGTTCTGACCAACAGAATGCAGCCAAAGTGACATATAACTCAAGAAGCCTTGTAGTTTCAACTTTGCCCTCTGATGCCACTCTGTGCAAAGCTCAGGCTGTTCCTGATAGAGGTCAGTGAAAGAAAACCTAGCGCTACCCCACTGACTGCTCTGGTTAGTAGGCACCTGAAGCACCACACTTGCGGAAAGAAACCATCCAGTTAAACTGCCTAATGAATGGCTGGAAGCAAGAGCACTGGAAATAGAAGAGAGAAGAAAAGAAGAGGGGAAGGGAGGGGAGGCTGCCAGCTAACTCTAATACAAGTAATAAAATCACAAACAACTGTTTTAAGTCATTATATTTTGAAATTGTTCCATGTCAACAGATAACTGAGACAGTGATTAACAATGGTGCACTTAAAATGGGCAGGACTGTAATTCAATTAAATATAATCAGAAACTCATTGTTTTTTTAAAAATATTAACCTAAAGACAACAATTCTCAAGTAGCAGACATGAATATAAAATAACCAGACTACCTACTACAATCACTATGTCTCACATTACTATTGAAGAATGAAGTGACTATTGGGGCTGGGGATTTAGCTCAGCAGCATAAGCATCTGCCTTGCAAGCAATCCCCGGTACTGATAAAAAAACAAACCAAAAAAAAAAAAAAAAAAAAAGTGACTATTATTAGAGGAAATCTTCAGAATCCTTTCTAGGGCTATCCAAGCTGCAGACTGAAAACAGAGGAGCAAAATCAAATTATAAATGTCATTATAAATGTAATGGCATCTTTTTTTTTTTTTGGTACTGGGAACCCAACTCAGGGCCTCACACTTGCCAGGCAGGTGCTGCACCGCTAAGCTATATCCCTAGCCCCATAAATGACATCTTTGATACTATAACACGGAAACAAAACAGTCTGCATGTTCGTGTCCCCCCAAAATTCACAAGTGAAACTCTATCACCAAAGTGATATTAGGCTGTGGCTCTTTGGAAAGCAACTGAACCCACTCAGAATGGCATGAATGCCCTTATAAATGGGTCCCAGAGAACTGCCTTCTCTTTGTTCTGGAAAGACATACGAAAAGCACCATCCATGAGGCCCTTACCAGTACGAAACCTGCTACCACCATAACCCTGTACTTTCAGCTTCCACTCACTTCTGCTGGTCACAAATTACCCAGTTCAGTGTGTTTTATTAAAACAGCCTGAACAGATTAGCAACCTTGATTAATGGGCCATGTTTCAATGACAAGGTTTTTAACTTTTAACTTCAACTGAACTCAGGATGCCATAGAAATTCCTACAACTTAAAACGTAAGTGTGAATGCTAAATTATAGACTACTTCTAAAAGATTACAATAGTCACTTCCTCCATCCTCAGAGTGTAAGTCCCAAAGATACTCCATGGATACCTGAAATCAAAAATTATATATACTATGATTTTTTTTCGTATACATACCTACCTATAATAAAGTTTAGTTTATAAATTAGGCACTGTAAAATTAGCAACTAAAAATACCATAAGCATACACTGTGATAACAACTATAACTTATTGTTTACTTGTGGAATTTTCTATTTGATATTTTCCATAATCAATTTGACTGTGAGTAACTAGCAAGAAGAGAAACCTGGAATAAAGGGGAGCTATGATATTTAAAAAGTAAAATTAGGGCTGGGGATATAGCTCAGCAGTACAAGTGCCTGCCTGGCAAGCACAAGGTCCTGAGTTCAATTCCTGGAAAAATAAAATAAAATAAAATTAATTTTGAGGCCCAAACAAAAAGGGACACGGTATTGAAACTTAATGTTAAATTATTCTATGGGGAGGATTCATATGCAGCGACAATGCACTAGACAACCTTGCCAAGTGATCTACAGAAAGCATTTAGTTATTTTCAACCTCAATTTCTTTATTCTGATCTGCCCAACAGTTACTAGTGGCATTCTAGAAGATCCAAAAGGAACATGGAAACATCACCAAATTAATATTAATATTAATACCAACATCTAATAAAAGCCACCACACAATGAACACTTTCCATATGATAAATGTGTATTAACTGAATCTTAGTAAGTCTATGGAAAGTAGTTTATTCTATTAGAACTAAAGAAGCCACATAACTTTCCAAGGACTCATAGCTATTTAGTGATAAAACCAGGGTCAAAACTAGGTTTTTTGAAGTCTTGAGCCAAAACTTTTAAATCCTACCCTGATTACCTTTCCATAAGAGTCCCAAGTCTAAACTCTACATAAAAAAAAACCAAAGTGCACATTTTGGGCCACTGGCACTGGACTACAAATCAGGGACACTGAAGTCAACACCAATTCTGCATCACCCACACATGAGTGTTAGAAGGCAAGAAAATATTTCAACCACTTATTAATCTCTTCCTAAGACTGAACTTCACTCATCTGTCTCTTTTCATGCTGATTCGCAGAGGCCTGTATTACTGACCGATCCTGGTTACCAAACTCTGCTTTTATTCACTGAGAAAGCATGGCTGCCTCCAAATTAGACTATTATTCAGAGATATACCAACATCTGTTCAGTGAATGAACAACTAAATAGAAGAATGAAGAACACACAGAAGTTTTTAATAAATACATATTTTCTATGTAAAAACAAATTTTTTCCTCTAGCTAAAAAACACATTTTAACAACCGAGAATTAGATCTTCACCAATTTCCATAATATCAGTACTCTATTTTCTGTTGGATTACTATAGATTTTTAGGCTGGCCTCAAACTTGAGATTCTCTTGCTTCAGCTTCCCAGAGTGCTGGGATGATAGGTGTCTTAGTTACTTTTCTTGTTTTTAAGACAAAATACCCAACACCCAAAGTTAAAGGAGGGAAGGTTTATTTAGCTCACAGTTTATAGAGGTTTCAGTCCATAGTTGGATGGCTCCAAGACAAGGTGACATGGCAGAGGGAAATGCATAATCAAACCAATTCAAAATACTTAAAAGCCATTCACTGTGTATAACACAACCACTGGAATAAAGTATGTGCTTAAAAAAAATGGGCTGGGGATTTAGCTCAGTGGTATAAGCACTTGCTTTGCAAGCGCAAGGTCGTGAGTTTGATCCCTGGTACCAAAAAAAAAAAAAAAGGCAAAACAATGAATTGATTCCAGCAAATAATTTTACAACAGCCAAAAGAATCAAGTAAACACTGTGGTTATATCACTTAAGGAGACTATATTCAGCAATTATTTTCACGACATCGTTCAAGTGAAGATGTTTGCAAAAGTTCTTCTAACATGACAGTGAAACAAATAAAACATTAAAGAATGAGGAAAAGGGCCAGGGGTTTAGCTCAACTTCATAAGCGCCTGCCTGGCAAGTGCAAGGTTGTGAGTTCAATCCTTGGTACCAAAAAAAAAAAAAACAAGAATGAGGAAAATAATGAAAGTTTCCTAAGAAGTTAGGATGGAAAACAAATGTGAAATAGTAAAGATCTGAAAAGAAAGATGATCATAAGGTAAACAAAAATGAGTCCAGGAACCTTTTGAGTATCGAAGCTGTAATCTTAAAAAAAATTACTTTTACACAAAATAAACCAAAAGAAGACACTAAGGTATTAGTGGTGGGTGCCTGTTGTTATGGCTTGTGTCTAGATGTCTCCTCAAAGCCACATGCAGTCAAAAGTGGAGCTTTTCAGAGATGGTTGAATCTAGAGTGTAAGAGGCTGGGATTAAGGATGTGAGGCTGGGGCTGATTCATGGCATGATGCTAGAATTAAGGCTGTTTCACCCTGGGTAGCAAGTACTACCCACCTTAACGCTTTGTAGCCTGAATACAATATAAAGGTCAGAATGTGAGCTGTTTTTCTACCTTGTCCCTTGCTGCTTTTGCTGCCTTCTCCCCACCATGAGTCTCTCTCCTTTGAGATGCCTGTCTTCCATGCCACCTTGCTTTGCAGTCATCCAATTATGGACTGAAACCTGTAAAAACTGTGAGGTAGATAAACCTTTCCTCCTCTAAACCTTTGGACATTGGGTATTTTGTCTCAACAACAAAAGTAACTAAAATACCTATAATCCCAGCACTCTGGGAAGCTGAGGCAGGAGAATCTCAAGTTTGAGAGCAGCCTGGATAATTTAGCAACTTAGCAAGACCTTGTCTCAAAAAAAAAATTTTTTTTTGGTACGTGGGATCGAACTCATGACCTCGCACTTGCCAGCCAGGTGCTTATGCTGCTGAGCTAAATCTCCAGCCCCTTGTCTCAAAATTTAAAAACAAAATTTAAAAAGGGCTTCAGATGCATCATGATCTCGGTTACATCTCTAGTACCACCAAAAAAAAAAAAAAAAGGCAGAAAACAAAAAGATTGTACTACAATGTAAACTTCACTTGGAAGATAGTTGGATACAAATGCCAAGAGTCTGGTACAAGGACAGTGTCCTAACCAGAAAAAAATGATACAGAATATGTGCTCAACTCAATCTTCAGACACTTAAAGCATCTTTAGACTTGAATAATCATTGTTGCTTGAGTGCAACAACTTACAAAAAATAAAATACGCTTACATTTTTATACCACAACTAATGAATACTTAAACTTTTGGGTTCAGAAATAGTTCAGCAACCTTAGTGTGAATGTTAGAACAGAAAAATTCATGGCAACAACAGATGTCACTAAAAGCAGTCTGAGCTAACAGGACAGTATCTTGTCCTACCAAGAGAACCTAGCATGAAATGGGCCAGCGAAATGGATGATCAAATAGAAAAGTAAACAGCCATATTGTCAGATGCTGAATAAACAGCATCGATCAACTATCTGAATTAAGAAAAGCAAATGGTTTCTTAATGTTGTACCTTACGAATACTTTACAATTACACCTATTTAGCAAACTATGAGATGTCCTTTTAGAATTTCCCACAAGATGTAAGTGAATTCAACACTAAGAACTTCGGGAGGGGGAAATCTTCTTTAAAAAGGCAACTGAATCATTCTGTAAAACGTATCAATGTTACAGGCCAACTGTACCACATTTTTCTAAGTGACACTGGAGACAACAGAATAGTGATCGAGTCTATTCTGTATTTCTACAAAGTGAGTTGTCAATTACAACCAGGATCATTGCACTAAGACAACCTTCTATGAAGTTATCAGACCTCTTCCAGGATTCTCAATAAGGGAGAAAACCAGGGATTTAAAAAACCATGTAAATCTAATATGCCAAAAGTGACACTTTGATGTGTCACTTTTTGATGTGACCACAAATTAAAGCTACCATTTCATTTTGTTCACAAATTAAAGGCACTACTGCACATGGTCAGGGGAGATTAAGAAACTCCTCACTTAACCAACAGCTAGAAGCAAATTACACTTATTAGACTCCTTAAGAAACCCAGAGGACCTTTAAAAAGACAGCTTGGAGGGTGCATTAATTTAAGGGCCATAAAGAACCCCTCGGCCGCCTTCCTCCACTGGTTCCTGCGCCAACCACTTCGAAACTGGGGATGCTAAGGTCGATCCTAGCGGCAGGCAGCTCCTGCGGGAAATGGGATCCTCGAGCCGCCCCGAGCCGGGTGACGCACTAGCAGCTCCGAAAACCTGCCCTCTGCTCCCTCGCGAGGGCAGCTCGGTAGGGAGTGGTCACCCACGTGCACTATTGTTTTCCACGGCGGTTTATTATTTTTACTTCGAGCTTTGATTGCAGGCCCCTCGACCTCGGCCGAACAGGGAGGGGCTACTGCTGCTGACGGCCTCGGGGCGCAACTCGAGTTTAAACACGGAGAGCACCCCCTTCCTCCTCACGGCGGCCGCACGCGCGCCTCACCTCCCCGCCGCCGCGGGTCCCATGACGAGCCCAGCGCCCAGCCGCCCGCCCGCCCGCGCCTGCCGGCCTCCCCTCCGCGGCCGCGACCTCGCCACCTCCTCGGCAGGTGAGGCGGGCGAGGCTCTAACGCGAGCTCGGGGCCAGGCGCGCGGCCCGGGACTACCCCAAGGGGCCCAGGCTCCTCCGTGGGCGCCGAGACACCGCGGCCCTCGCTCACCTTGAACGGATTATTGAGATCTGGGTCCGCAAACGGGTTACTGTCAAAATCCGACATCTCTCTGGCGCTCAGCGTCACCCGGACCAGGCGGAGAGAGCCAGACGAGGCGAGGCCGCCGCCCCCCTGCGCGCTCACGTCGCCACCGCCGCCGCGCAGCTCCCCGCGCCGTTGGGGCCGCCCCGCCGGCAGCGCACTGCGCATGCCCGACCCGCAGCCTCTGGCGTCGTCCAGCCCAGATCCGGCGCACCGGGCTTTAGCTGCGACCGCGTCGGGCGCGGGCGGAGGGAATCGAGGACACGCACGGGGGCGCGCGGGGCTGAGCGGAGGGCTGGTGGGCCGGGATCAGGACCCGGCACCAGGCGAAACCCGCTCTTGGGCCGGGCCCGGGCCGGGTCGGGCCGGTGCCACGCGGGAAAAGGGGGCGCGACTGAGGCCAGCAGAGAAAGAGTCCAGGACGCGCCTAGCTTTCGTGCTGGGCACCAGGCTTCGGCGCCTCTCACGGAGTCCGGACACACCAAGATTCAGCTGTCCAGCCCCTGCTGACATCCTCGGCCCACCCGCGAGGAGAGGTGCACCGAGAGAATAGGGCGGCAGAGCCCCGTGGTCAGGAACCTCAGGTTAGCGCGACCCTAGAAGATGCCTGCTTTACTTCCAGACATTTGGATGCAACGCACGCACACCTCTCACCTGGTTTTTGCCTGTGCTTTGCCCTACACCAGGAATGAGATTATAGGCAAATGTGCATGTTTAAGGAATCCGAATGCATACTTAAGTTTTTCAACCCCTGAACTTTTGACAGCATCCTCTTCCACGCTAAGGCAAAAGCACCTAACATTAGACCAAGCTATGAAGAATCACAATTATTTTGTCTTGGTGGGTGCCTAAGAATTAGAGGAATCTAACCTGATAAGATAGTGCACACCTGTAAGCCCAGCAGCACTGAGGAGGCGGAGGCAGGAGGCTCAGGTCGACTTTGAGGTGGACCTGGACTACATAGTGAGTTCAATCTAGTTTGAATCACATACTGAGACCCTGTCTAAAAAAAAAAAAACCCGGGAAGAATCAAATTTAAACTTCCTTGACCTTCTGAAGGTAGGCTTGCACTATGCAGAGTCACCTAGGAAATGATACTTTATTGGGAGTGTGTAAATAAACTAGAGATGATGGAGTAAAATGAACCACATGTGCTGTCTTTGGTGGGATCCAAGTTAGCATGACAGAGCAGCTGCCTCTGGACAACTGACAAAATGTGTCAAGTAACTACCAAGTGACAACAGCCTGATCCTGGTAGAGCTGTAACATTCTAACATTTTTTTTTTGAGGGGGTCTTTTTGACACAGGGTCTCATTATGCAGTTCAGGCTGGTGGCAACTCAAAACAATCGTCCTGCCTCAGCCTCCCCAGTGCTATGATTACAGGCAGGAGCCACCAAGCCCGGCTTTCTTCTTCTTTTTTTCTAAATATTTTTTAAAAAGAAAAACACATGCAATCCATTGTGCTCACCATCAGCAAGTGCCCAATGCCTGATTCCTTACTGCATTCTCAAAACACATTGATTCCAATCCTGATTCTGAAAATTACTACTTTGTGCTACTCGTGTCACCTCTCAGTCTGTAAACCATTGAGAATAAAATGAGCTAATATGTAGAAACATGCCCTGCATGTATTTAGACTACCAGACACTAAATCGCTGTCTTTGCCTCTTCCCTCCAGAGTTTGAGCTTACCCAGCTGGTCCTCTTGTCTCACCACTGTGGCCTTCATTCCTTCTGTAGGGGCAGATTAGAGGGACATAAACAAAAACCCACGACAAACACAGATGACTAACATAGAATTATCACATGCTTATCTATGGCTGATGCTGGTAAGATCATTGCATTCTTATCATGTACTATGTACTTGTATCCTTTATGAAAGTGTTTTTTAGATTTGCTTACACTGACCTTTTCCCTTTCCCAGAAACAAAGGCAGAGACCCTAGCTGGCCAAGCCCACGGCGATCTTTTGTCCCTGGAAGTCTGGACACTTCTCACACTCACTGGCATATCAAGCGAGAGGCCTTCTGTCTTGCAGCATTGCTCTGTTGCTAAGGCAGCTTCTCTTCTACCTTCTCTGCATTTGCCACACTTTAAATAAACTTTTGCTTTGCACTAAACCAGTCTTGACTCCTGCATCTCTCACTATAAGCCCCATTTTCTCCATTCTTTACCAGAGTAAGGGGAAGGATCAGGAGAGAGGTAGAGGGTCACACAGAGACCCCCTCCACACACACCAGAAGCAACATCTCTTTTCTAACAGATCCAAATAATCAGTAGCTATTTATTATGTATGTACTATGTTCCAAGACAGTAAGAATCAGCTGAGTCAGCATTGCAGGATGGAAATTTCCAACTGTGCTCTGTATGACTAGTGGTCTTAGCACTTAACGCAAATATTTAATAAAACTTCATCGTTACACAAACATTTGAAACTTGTTAATGATGCAGACACCCACCTCTACATACCTCTATCCTTGAACTTCTACTTCAAGGAATCTGAGATAGGAGCCCTGGGTCCTCGTTTTCTAAATGTCTATGGAAATATATTTCAGATGAATACATAATATGAATACATAGCATAAATACTTGATTATATCACTTTTCTTTTTCAGGGATGGGGATTGAAACCCAGGGCCTTTGCAAATCTCTAGCCTTTTTTATTTTCGATTTTGAGACCGAGTCTCACTAAGTTACTAAATTACCCAGGCTGGGTTTGAACTTGTGGTCTTCCTATCTCAGTCTCCCAAATTGTTTCACTTTTTTTCTTTTTTTTTTTTCCAGATCATTTTCTTTCTTAGTACATGTTTGAAGCACACAATGTTCGCATTCCTTGTATGGAACCTATATGTGTACAACCTATATGTGTGGAACCTATATGTGTACAAGAAAGAAGAACCTTTCTTCTTTCCCTTTCCTTCTTTCCACCTCTCCCCTCCCTCCACCTCTTGCTCCTCTTCCTCTTTGAGAAAGATCTATCTTCCTGCTATCTATCTTTTAGTTTGCTCTTTATACTTTGTTTTTTCTAATATGATAGAAAACGTGGCATTTAGGCTTATGTATCCAATTTATGTCATTTAACATTATGGTCTCAAGGAGCATCCATTTTTCTTACAAGTACCCAAGTTTATCTTTAGCCATTCACCTATCCATTCATATGATGGACATATGAAAAAAATTCCTTTCTTTCCCTATGTTAGCAACCTTGTATGTTTTCTTCAGTATTCTTAAAATATAATATCTATATTTATACATGCATATATTCTCATGTTGAGTGGCTTGGTCATATTTCCTTTGCTGGGGCAGAATACCCAAAACCTGAAATTCAGGCTCACAATTTCAGTGGATTCAGTCCATGATCAGCTGGCCACCAGGCAGAAATGGCATGGCATAGGGGACCACTGCTTATCCAGTAGAAGCCAGGAAGCAGAGCACAAAGGAAGGAGAGACAGGGACAAGAATACACCCTTCCAGGTTAGGCATCTGGTGACTTGCTCTTTCTTGTCAGGAACATTGGTGGCCCAATGTTCCTGACAGTGGTGATGTGCTGACCATGCCTCAAAAACATTCAGAATGATACTCAAACATAGCATCCCTAGGTGAATGTGTTCTTTCATTTGCTTTCATGAAACTGGAATTATAGGTTGTGAGAGTTAAGACCTGACTTTTCTCACAACTTGAAGGAAGCTGAGTTTGGACAGGCTCAACAGTGTCTCAGAGATGGAGGGAGTGAACGGTGGGACAGGCAACAAACAGAATTCACATCTTTTGACTCAGTTTTGAGATATTTAAGTGACTGGTTCATAATGATTTCCTGTAGAAAGTGCTGAGTTTAAGACAGAGAGACAGGAAACATACAGGAGGCCTCATTTGTTGCAGAAATTCGCTTTTTAAGAGCCACCTCCTAAACTGGTAAACTGCCACAAACCACTGAATGACAATGACCATAGCAATTCACCATATGACCTGAGTGTCCCCTTGAGTCTCTCAGTCACCAAGTGTTTCCTGAGCACATACTAAATGATAAACAATGTTTTAGATGCTGGGGATAAAGCAGTGAACCAGATATGAGGATAAGGCCTGCTCCCAAGAAACCTTTTTAGCCTAAAAGGCTAAAAATGTGGCTAAGTGATACCCAGTCCTTTGGACAGCTATGAGAGACCATTAATCTGTGGGAGAAGCTCACTTCTCCCAATCCCAGTTCCATTCTTCCGCTAAGGGTATGCCCCACCCCAATGTCATGGTATCTTTCTGAACAGGTGTAATTTGTGAATCCACTGGACAAGGGCTACAGTTTGCATACCCTATTTTCTATATTACTAAACAGCATATAACTGGTAAATGCTGAGGAAATGACAAATTAGAAATTTACCTAAAATCTGTCCTCTCCACTGGTGGACTCAGTATCCAGACGTGCTTCATCTGCTGCTGCTGACACCAATGAGCCTCCCAACAGCAGCCCACTGGCCTCTCACCTGCCCCTTGCCACACTTTCCAGGAGGTATCAGCAGAGCTGAGGGCACTATATGATCAGCCAAATAACAGGCCCTCAAAGATGCCCACACCTTAACCACTGCAACCTGTACATAAATGACCTTACATAGCAAAAGGACCATTGTAAATGTGTTCCCAATTAAGGACCTTCAGATAAGGAGATTATTCTAATTACCCAAGTGGACATAATGTAATTATGTGAGTCCTTCAACGTAGAGTAGGAAGGTAGAAGTATTGATGACTTGCAGGTGGAGCAAGGGGTTTATAAACCCAGGCAAAATAGTGGCCTCTGGAAGCTGGGAAGAACCCTCAGCTGACAGCCAACATGGACTTATTCTGTAACTTCAAGAAATGAAATTATGCAGTGATCTAAATGAAGGTGGAAATGGATTCTCCTCCAGAGCCTTCAGGAGGGAAAGCAACCTTGCTGAGACCAAAAGAATACAGGATAGCAATGTGTGTTGTTTTAGACTTCTAAATATGTACTAATTTGTTAAGATAGCAAGAAAACACTAGTGCAGAGCCTTGTGGTATGGAAAATAGAGGAAGAAACCAGAGTGGTGAGTCACTCAGCTACCTGACCAAGGAGATTTCTAAGCAACAAATCTTTCAACTCAAGGGAAAATGCAAACAGAGTAGAGGAAGAGGAAATGAATGCCACTGAACTTGTCCTGAGTGAGGAGTCTCACTGATGCTCTACTTTTAACTAGTTCTGTAAATAATATGGGGATGGCTTTTTGGAAAGAAAACAAATATACAAACCATCTCTATTTGACTTCAGAGTTGATTTTTTTTTTATTAAAAAACGGAAACCTGTCTTCTCCTGCTCCCCATGGAAAGCCAGCCGATGGTGGACAAATGCTGTATTTATCTTCCCTCAGGCTTGGCTCCTCCTCCATCCTTCCTCTACTCCTGGAGGAAGACTTTCTTGTTTACCTCCCCACCTTACCACCAAATTCCATATTCTCTATTATTCTGTCCTATAATTGATGTCTTCATTTAATCTTTCTCTCTCTCTCTCTCTTTCTCTCTCTCGTTTGTTAACAGGAATCAAACTTGAGGCCTTGTGCTTGCCAGGCTGAGTTACATCCCTGGCCCCTAATATCATTCTTATTTGAACATAGCACCTGGAGGGCAGGGATTACATATTTTTTAGCATCATGACTCCAACATCTGACCCAAGGGTGGATGGCTGGATGGATGCTGCTGATTCATCTGAGCCTCATCATCTTTGTCTTTCTTTTCTTTTTTTTTTTTAATCAATACTGGGGATATCTTTGTCTTTCTTACTAAGACATCTTTTGACTAGTTCTCCCATTGTTGAAAATATTATCTTAATTTGGATTGCTTCCTTCCCTAGAAAACCATTATAATCTTGTCCATTGCTGGAGAAACACTAAATTCATCACCATGTTACTCAAGGCCTTTTATCATGGCCTCACCCTGTGCTCCTAGCCCTTCCCCTCCTGTCCAGCTCCCTACATCTATTTTGCTTCCACTTTATTCTGTTTCATTTTTTAAACTTAAGATCTTGACGTCCAACCCCCTAATGGGTCATAAAATCAGCTGAGTGGACAGTAGTGTAAGGTTCGTGAAACTTCTGTTACAATTGTGTGTGTTTCACACTTAAAATTTATTTCTTACTGTGGACACTGTTCTAAACTGAGAACTCCTCAATGATAGCTTGATGTTTTATTTTTGTTGCTGGTTTTTGTTATTCCCAGTATTTATTACAGTGTGGGGCATAACAACTACAATGTGTTTATTTGTTGAATTTGTTGAATGAAGGGCATTTGGGAATTAAGGTCAATAGAGCCGCACCAACAGCACAAAGGCAAGTGCTGTGAGCTCCCTCTTTTACCAGAGGACAAGCTCCCTCTTTCTCCAGAGGACAAGCTCAGTCCTCCTGGAGTGCCACAGAACAAGCACTTGGGCAGACAGAGAGAGAGGCACTTGGCCTCTGATGGGAAGTCTCCTCTGCTGCCTCCTAATGTGTGCATGAGCTACTGTGGAACATCTGAGTTAAGAATCTCACCTTGGGATCTCACCCTACTGAAAAGCTTTTGCACAGCAAGAAAAACCAGCAACACAGTGAAGAGACAACCCATAATGTGGGAGAAAATGTCTACCACTGTACCTCAGACTAAGGATTACTATTGAGAATGTATAAAGAACTAAAAAATAAATAAATAAATAAATAAATAAATAAATAAAAAATCAGTCCTCTCAGATTTAAAGACCCAATCCAAAAAGGGGAATCTGAGACAAATACACACTTCTCAGTTGAAGAAATACAAACAGCAAATAAATATGTGAAAAAATGTTCAACATCACTGGTCATACGAGAGATGCAAATTAAAACAACACTGAGATTCTACCTCATCCCAGAAAGAATGGATATTATCAAGAAATCAAGCAATAACAAATGCTGGAGGGGCTGTGGAAGAAAAGGAATCTTTCTCCACTGTTAGTAGGGGTGTAGACTGGTGCTGTGGAAATCAGTGAGGAGATTTTTCAAAAAACTAGGACTAAAGGTCCCATTCCACCCAGCTATTCCCCCTCTGGATATCTTCCCAAAAGAATTAAAAACATCATACCACAGTGATACATGTGCACCCATGTTTAAAGCAGCACAGTTTGTAATACATTTTGGAAATAAATAAGACACACACATGAAAAAAAATCTGACCTTGATGATAACCTGAAATATAAAGGGTTAGACCTGAGTCCAGAACCAGGACAAAGCCAGGAGGCCAGGAATCGCTGTCAGAGCCAAACCAGTGCCTGTCCTGCCTTCAGTGCCCCCCTAACCCTGCTCCCCTCTAACCAAGATGAGGCAAGAACAGAGAAGCACCATGGACTGTGGGAATTTGGATTGTTTTTTAGGGGGGTAATTTTTGTTTTTGTGTCATGGTAGCTTTTGTTTGTCATTTGTTTTGTGGAAGTCATGTGGCTTAAACCTAGGGCTTGAGCATGCTAACAAGGGCTCTACCACGGAGCCATGCTCTCCGCCTTGTCTGGGTTCTGAGGAGAGTCACCTTGGGCTGAGCTCTCTCTGCTGCTGCAGTGGTTTGGGCGTGGTTTGGGTGGCTCCCTTAGGGTCTCTGCTGTGAGGCCTGGCCCCCAGTGTGGCGACCTGTGTGAGAGCTGTAGTGTGATGTGGTGGTCTCTGGGACACTGCCCTGCGGGGCAGTTGTGTAGTTCTCACAGAATTCCAGTCTCTCTGGCTTTCAGGCTTTCTTGTCGCCTCTTCCACGCATGTCCCTGCCATTGTGTCTCCTCTGCCATGGTCCCTGACTGTGTCAGTACAGCCAGTTCCATGCTGGGATTTCCAGACCTAGACCTGGGAGCTCAGTAAATCTCTTTTCTTTTCTTTTTTTCCTTTGGTACTGGGGATCAAACTCACGATCTCAAGCTTGCCTGACAAGCACTTGTGCTGCTGAGCTATATCCCTGGCTCTCTTTTCTGTATAAATTACCCAGCCTCAGGAACAAACTACCATTCCCTTCTGGTTTGTATGGCCTCCAGGCAAACTGCCCATCCTCCCTTGTCACCAACTCCACTGCTCACCTCCTGCATTTCCACACTGAATGGTGGGTCTCTCTCACCCAGATGACTCAGCAGCCTGTTTACTGGGCTCCCTGCTTCCATGGTGGCCCCTACAATTTCCTGTGGTGGCCAAACTGGTTCTTTCAGAGTCTAGGTTTGATCATGTCAGCCACTCAAAGCCCTGGCAGCTTTCCAGTTGGAAAACAGTGAGAAACTGACTTTCTTGCCTGTGGAATCTGGGCCTTCCCACTTTTAACTATATTCCTGTTGTCATCCCCAGCATTTTCCTATGCCAGCTCCCCGGCCATGTGGCTCCTATCCCAGGCCCACTTCCACCAAAGCCTTGTGCTTTGGTCACTCTGGCTGGGATGCAGTTCCTCAGCGACTGGGCAGCTCTCATACGTCTTTGCTCGAACACCGCTTTCTCCATGAGGCCTTTCATGACCACCTTTAAACATGTTAATCCACCTCCTCTAGCACTTTTTCTGCCTCCCTGCGCTGTCTTTCTCCAGAGTACTTCTGTCGTTTGACATGTTCCCTGCTGCCAGGGACTTGGAAAGTTCTCTGGGTACAGGATTTTTTTTTTAAACCACAGAAAGATCCTCAGTGGTTAAGACTTAATAGTAAGGTCTTATAATTATGTGTTAAGTGAATAACTGTATCAAACAGGGGTAATAATACTACCTCATAGGATTGTGAGAATTAAATCAGAGAATGCTCAGTAGTGGTAACTATCTTGACTGGGGGATAGTTAATAATTCAAGAAATTAATTCCATTAAAGACCTAAGAATTAATAATTCAAGAGAAAAGGGGTAAATATAAAAGCAGTTGAAAGTGCCTCCCTGGCAAATGCAAGGTCCTGAATTTAATTCCTGGGGATAGAGGGTTGAGGGGGGAAGCAGTTGAAGACAGAGATAATCAGCAACAGAGGCATTCAGAGAGGAGAGCAGGTATGGGCTGTGGGATGCCCCAAAAAGGAGAGATTTGACTCTGGCCTGGGTGGGGGGTGCCTGGTGATGTTGCTATCAGCATGGGGCAGGAAAGGACAAAGGAGAGGAGGCTTAGGGTAAAAACCTGAGTGCAGACAAAAGAGAGGAAGCCCCTGGTGGGAAAGCTTTTGTCATTCACAACACCTGCAGGAAGGAGGGGTGAGAGACATCTCCATTTCTCACCAGATGTGTCAGTACTTTAATCTGTCAGCCTCAACTCGATAGAGTTGACCATCAGTTACCCTAAACCAGCCGAGCCCATGCAGCGAAGTAATCACCCTTTCCCACGGACTATGTGGCACTGGAGAAGTCAGATGGTCAGAGTACGCTCTGAGTAGTGACATCACAATGGCATTCTTTTATAATTCATCATATAAAGTTAGTCAACAGCACAGGAACACAATAAACATAGCAAGAATAAAAGTGTATTTCAAATCTGTTTACTTATATGTACACATACATTCATTTTCCTGCTCAATTCCTAAGTCCAGTCTTCCACAGCCAATAAGTGACATGTCATATATCAATTCTTACTAGATGTTCCTAATCCAAATCTGTTGCAACCCAAAAACAGGCAACATCCAAAAAAGAAAAAAAGGAAAAGTGCTTTATTTAAGCTGGTACCCAGTGACACAGATGCGTTGGAATTTGCAATGCTTTGCAACAGGTTAAGCTTCTGAAGGAATTTATAAAGGGAGAGAGTGCAGCCCCAGAGTGGGGAGGGGAACTGAGGAGCAAAAAAGGCTTTTGTTGCCTTATTTGAGCAAAAAAGTCTTTTGTTGCCTTATTTGATATTAAGGACAAATTTTTTAGAGACAACTATCTTTACAGGAGATTTACAGCTCTTGGTCATTTTATTGGAATTTACAAAGGCTGAGGCTTTGCAGAAAAGGGGAGTTTGCCTAGCTCCTGAAGTTTCACAAAAAAAAACCCTGAAACTAGGAACAAAGGAAACGGCATGTACAGAACAGAATGGCAACACTTTTGTTAGAGTACAACAAAATCCCTCTCTCCTCTCCCTGTAGTTTATTAGATTCTTCAAAAATGAAGTCTAGAATGCATTACAGACCTATGTCCCATGAAGGTAAAGTTATTACTAATGCCCATAAATGCTGAGCTCTCCATTAATAATTGTGAGTGAATGACTCAGTCTATATCTCTCTCCTGGATGTGAGCTTCTGAAGGTAGGAGGAAATTTCACCTTATATCCCTCTCTCACAGGGCCAACACAGCCTCTGGTTCACAGTGAGTATTCAATGAGTAATTGTGTAACATAAAAATGATTTCCACTTAACATCTTTGGTCAGAGTAAGTCCACATGTAAGATTAAAAGCAACCACTGTAGAAGTCAATGCAAACAAAATTGTGCGGTTATTATGATTATATCTTCTGGATTAAAATTCTAATTAAATGATGATTTCACCGAAACACTATGGAATTTTTTCAAATGTGATGGGTCATGCCTGCCACCATAGTACACGCCTGTGGCCCCATTTTCTCAATAGGCTAAGACAAGAGGATCACATGGGCCAGGAATTAGAGACAGCTTGGGGCAACATAGTCAGAGCCCACATAAAAAAAAAGACACGGTTCAATGAAACGCAAGAAATAACCGATTTGGTCCACTCAGGCTGCTGTAAGAAATTACCTTATGTTGGATAATTTATTAACAACACTTTATTACTCACATTTTTGGAGGCTGAGCAGTTCAAGATGGAAATAATAACGGATTTGGTGTCTAATAAGGGCTTCTGTTTCCCATATGACCTATTAGACTGAAATGGCCTCAGTCTTTCTTTTAACAGGTGAGAGAGGCAAAGAAGCTTCTGTGAACTGTTTTTTCCTCTGTAGTAATAAGGATTGAACCCAAGGCCTTCACACTGAGCTCCATCATCAGTGTTTCTCTTTTTAATTTCTATTTTGGATCAGGGTCTCACTAAGTTGCTAAGTCGCCCAGATTGGTCTCAAACTTGCTGTCCTGACTCAGCTCTTAGAGTGCTGAGATCCCCACATGTTCCACCATGTCTGCTTCTCGGATTTCTTCTTGTTTTTGTTAATGTCTTTTTATAAAAGCTCTAATCCTGTTCACCAGGGCAGAACCCTCCCATCCTAGTTATTCACCAGGGCCCCATCTCTTAAGATTCTTGCATTGAGGATTGTTTCAAATGCAAATTTTGGGGAAACAGCATTCAGACCATAGTACGAACTGCCAGACTGTTCTCACCTCCTCTTGGCAGGATGCTCCCAGAAAAATTAAATGTTGTTCTCATGGCTTTCTCTCTCCCTACACACACTTGCTCACTTTACCCTTTTCCCTCACACAAGCCTTTCCTCTACCTCAAAAGTAATCATTCACTTCTGGCTCCAAGACACAGCCTCAGAGCAGTTCTTTACCCTCTGCCTCCACTTTCTACTACTCCAGTTCTCTCTCTCTCTCTCTCTCTCTTTTTGTTTTTTGTTTTTTGTTTTTTTTGGTACCGGGGATTGAACTCATGACCTCGCGCTTGCCAGGCAGGCGCTTAAGCCACTGAGCTAAATCCCCGGCCCCTCTCTCTCTCTTTTGGTGCTGGGGATCAAATTCACGACTTTGCGTTTGCCAAGCAGGCACTTATGCAGTTGAGCTAAACCCCCGGCCCTTTATTACACTTCTCATGTTACCAGTTAATTCTCCTCCTGAGAGGCATCAGAATAGCGACCAGTGTTGATGCTGGCCAGCCAAACTGAGTCACCACATAGAATAGCAAAGGCAATCCTGGGCAACAAAGACAAGACAGAAGGCATCATGATTCCTGACTTGAAATTATACTATAAAGCTACAGTGATAAAAACAGTGTGGTACTGGAAAAAAAAAGAGCCGAAGATCAGTGGAACAGGTTAGAAGATGCAGAAACAGCTGCAAACACACTAAGCCACCTTATCTTTGACAAAGGTGCCAAACACATTCGTGGAAGAAAGATAGTCTCTTTAATAAATGGTGCTGGAAATACTGGCTCTACACATGCCAAAGATTAAAACTGGATCCATCTCTTTCACCATATACTAAGCTAAAATCTGAATGGATCAAAGATCTTAATATTAAAACAGAAATATAAAATCTGCTGGAAGACACAGTAGGTAAAACTCTTGAAGACATTGGTGTAGGCAAAAACTTTATGAACAAAACCAAGATTGCAAAGAATCAACAAGTGGGATTTCACCCTCATGAAAAGCTTTTGTACAGCAAGAGAAACTAACAACAGATTGAAGAGACAACCCACAATATGGGAGAAAATGTTTGCCAGCTGTTTCTCAGACAAAGGATTACTATAGAGAACATATAAAGAACTAAAAAAAAAAAAATCAGTCTTCCCATATTTAAAAACCCAATCCAAAAATGGGCATCTGAGATGAATACACACTTCTCAGATAAAGAAATACAAACAACAAATAAATAGATGAAAAATGTTCAATATCACTCACTGGTCATTTGAGAGATGCACATTAAAACAACACTGAGATTCTGCCTCATCCCAGAAAGAATGGGGTACAAATGCTGGAGGGGCTGTGGGGAAAAAGGAAACCATCTCCACTGTTGGTGGGAATGCAGATTAGTGAAGCCACTGTGGAAATCTGTGTGGAGAGTTCTCAAAACACTAGAATCAGAGGTTCCATTCCACCAGCTATTCCTTTTCTGGGTAGCTTTCCAGAAGAATTAAAAACATCATACTACAGTGATACACATGCACCCATGTTTACAGCAGCACAGTTTATAATAGCCAGATCTTGAAGACAACCTAAATATCCGTCATGTGAGGGATGGATAAAAAAGATGTGGTATTTTTCTACATGGAGTGCTACTCAGCCATAAAGAATGATAAACTGGACACTTTTATAGGTAAATGTATGCACCTTGAGAACATACTCATTAGTGAAATAAGCAAGACACACATATGTAAACATCATATTGTTTCATTAGTGTGACAAGCTGAAAGAGAAAATATGTATATGTATATAAAAATAGTTAAGATAGTTATACTACTGATTTCTCTGAGTTCACAGAAGAGAAAAATTTGTACTGGTTTTGTTCAGACATTGCAATTGTCTTTTGCTCTGGGTGAATGATTTGCAATGTGCAATGACAATGTGCAATGTATGTACCGTTGTTACCCCCTGATTCACATGCTTTACAATTTTGTTGTAGTCTTTCTCCTTCTCCTCCTCCTCCTTCTCTTTCTCCTCCTTCTCCTTCTTCTTCTCTTTCTTCTTCTTCTCCTCTTTATCCTCTTCCTTCTTCTCTTTTTCTTCTCCTCCTCCTTTTTCTGTTTATGTTTGAATAAAATGGATTTTAAAAAAGACTGAGTTTTCACTCACCATTTCTCCATTCAGCTATCTCCCGAAAGCAAATATCCATCAAGTTATCCAGTATTCAAGCAGCCTCAGCCCCTTGCCCCGTGGCTGCCCATGCTGCAGCCTCAGTTCCTGACTGAGAACAAATAAAATTCACTGCTCTGTTGCACATAGACCTCCTACTGCCCCAAACTCAGCTCTCTTGAGCACCCTGCCACCCACTTTGCCTGGCTGAGGCCCCCTTTCCTTCACTGTTTCTCTAAGCAAGTGCATATTAAACTCACCAATTTTCAAGATCAAATACACTCACTGGCTGCTGCTGTGCTCCAAAACCTAAGGAGTTTAAACCTGTCACAGCACGGAGGTCTCCCACTTTGTCTTAGACACTTCCCTTTTCAATGCCCCTTCTCCTTTTAGGGTTTGCATGTCTGTTCTTACCCTGTCTGATTAATTTGTCTCAAGGATTTTTCTCACCAACTGGGTTACAGCCATCTCTTAGGTAGTCACAAAGCACCCTGCCAAGGCAGACCCCTTCTCCTGTCCCTATGATACTCATCAGCCCATCACCCAGAAGCAACCAGAGGACTCAACACCACTTTCCTTCTCCAGACACAGAGCCTAGAATGAAGGAATTAGATCACTGCCTTGATAGCCAAACCATGACTAGTTTAAGCCTCAGGATGTATGGGCTCTTGTCAAGAGTCAAAAATGAAGGAGGTAGAACTGCCACTAGATGACCAAGATTTACAGGCCTTTTTAAAACAATGAGCCCTAGTGGACAAACATACATAGACACAGCAGAGTGGTGGGCAAAGGTTACAAAGCAACTTCGACTCAAAATAGCCACAATCAGGTGCTTCAAACCCATATAAACCTTTGCTTAGCAGTGGTCTCTAACTGTAGAGCTCATTGTATATCCTAGAATGATTTGCACAAGAGCTTTATCGTAAAAGTATTATCATATTGCAAAATAGAAAGACATAGTTAACCTGTGTGCATACATGTATGTATACAATACACACCTACATAATGAGGTATTTACCAGTGATCATATTTAGCATAAATTTAAAGTGTTAAGTTGGTACATGTGAAGAGTCAGAAAGAGAACTCCTACTATCTAGATTATTTTTTTTTCTTTTTGAGACAGGGTCTCACTATGCAGTTCAGGCTGGACTTGAGCTCACTTTGCACCCTAGGCTTCCCTTGAATTCACATTCACAACCATCCTCCTGCTTCAGCCTTCCCTGTGCTGAGATTACAGGCATACACCACCATGCCTGGATATCTAGACTGTTTTTATTCATCTTCAGAAAACTGAACTTTGCTTTTTCATGAACCATAGGTTATAGACTCCTACCTAATACTGTCTTTCCTAATGTCTAAGCAATATCATAGTCTTCAACATAAGAATGATTTACAATTCTTAAATTGCAAATAAGGCAAAAACACTGTTTTTTTGTTTTGTTTTATTTTGTTTTTTGTTGTTGTTTTTGTACTAGGGATCAAACTTATGACCTTGCACTTGCCAGGCAGGCCCTTGTGCCGCTGAGCTATACCCCTGGCCCTTGTAAGGGAACTCTTAAAAGAGAGAAAATAATTACAATGATCTCACACATTTTTCTGATTTCCCAAAAAGAAATACCCCTAAACCTGATTAGTTCTTTAAAGGAAGAAAGCTTACTTTTAGATTCTCCATTTTTAACTTAACAGTGAGAATTTAAACAAAGAAAAAATCAAATTCTCTTAGAATAGCTATTGTCTTTGCTCTCTCTTGTGAAGAGGGAGCAGATACACCTAAAATTTCTCAGATATCTGGAAAATGGCAGCTCTGAAATGCTGGAGCCTTAAGAGACATTGTCCTGTGTAACACATGCTTTTGAGAGGTGAGTACTACTTTCTTAATTTTACAAATGAGGAAATGAGAATGCAAGGAAGTGAAGTCAGTCTGAGAGCTCTTTGGGGAATGATGAGAAAGAGAGACTTGCTATTATTGGTCACTGCATTCCACATTTGACTCATTATTTTGCCCAAATGGAGACTTCCATGTTGGCTTAGAGAATAGTCATTCTGTTTTGTTTTGTTTTGTTTTCTATTTTGTTTTTTTGAAACAGAGTCTCACTATGCAGTTCAGGTTGGCCTTGAACTCTTTGTAGCCCAGGCTGGCCTCAAAGTCACAATGATCCTCCTGTCGCAGCCTCCTGAGTGCTGAGATTACAGGCTTGCACCTCTACTCCCAGCTTCATGTCTGTTCTTAGGCATGATTATAGGCACTGTTCTTAGGCACCATTATAACTCACACTTCCCCAGTGTTCGGCTGCCCAGTGATGGGAGGGAGAGGAACAAGGGAGGGGTGTGGATAACTGGAGCCAGCATCTCTACATCTCCCAGTGACCTATGTTGTGTCACTTCCTTCATCTGACTGGTCCCTGGGCCAGCTTCCACTCTGTTTCCCTCCATCTGTAGCCTCAGGAATGTCCATGGTTCTGCTTACCTTTTGGTCTAGGTTTAGGCTCCAGAACTGAAGGTGGCTATTGTTCTTCCTATAGCACCAACATGGACCTGCTCAAAAGTCGTGTTCTTTAGAGATCTTGGTCAAAGCCATGTGTTCTGCCCAGAGATGGGCCCTCTATAAGCATATCTTGTTTTTTTTAGGTTTCCCTTTTCCACACTGTTTTGATAAAATATACTTTTTCCTTTCACTCTCTTGGAATTTTCACAATGCCTCTATTGTGGAACTTGGCATAAATTCCCCTGGGAACTTGGTTAGAAGAGAGTAAGAAGCTACCATGCAGTGTTGAAAACCAATTGTCCTTCATCCCTGGTCACACCATTGTCCCTAAACAAAGCCTGGGCATCTTGGTATTCCCCCACCTCAAAGCACTCTCCCACCAAGGAATGGTGTTGGAGGTCAGAGCATGGGATCTCCCAATCTTTGCTCTGAAGCTCCTTAGTCTTAGGACTGGGTAGCAGCTCCATCTCATCTCCTCACTGGTCCTTTCAGGGTGCTCGTGAGACCGCAGGCAAATACTGTCAATGGGAGATAGTGCTCTAATTCACCACATCTCTCATTTCTAGGCAATACATCTCCTCTTAGGTTATAGTTTTAAAAAAATTAGGGAGCCTTATCTTTCAACCATCAATTTAAAGTTCATCCTTTTTTTTTTTTTTGGTTTCTGCAATTATTCAACATTTATGCAAGGCATCATTTGCTCTGGTTTTACAAGTAAAGATCTGTTTATATCTTTGTCAGCTATAGAAATTATTACGTTCTATCGGTAATCCAAGAGCTGGGTTCTGTCAAAAGAAGGATTTTAGATGTGACTGACAAGGAATACAGCTACATGCAGTTTATCTGAGGGGTGCTTCTGGGAATCCTGAGTGAGAATGGGAAGATGAGACAGAAAAAGAGGGGAAGTCAGTAAAAGAAGAATTATTAAGCAGGTTGCAACTGTAGGTAAATGAGGCCAAATACCAGCAGGCATTCACTGAAGGACCATTTACAATGTTCTGTAGAATTGTCCTACAAAGGATGCTGGGGAATCACTTTGCTTTTACCTACCAACTCTTGTCTTCCATTGGTTGGGAACCCCCAATCATATTAATACATGTGTGTGTGCGCACACACACACACACACACACACACACACACATAGAGCAGTCAAGTAGCTTCAGCCTGAAGCAAACAGCCTGAGTAACTCAGTGGACACCAGCAGTGAGAAGGTATCAATGGGTACCATTTCTGTTCACCAGAGAGGCAACTTAAATCAGAGTCACTGCAGGAATGTGGTACAGGGCATCAAGAGATGCCTCTTGACACATCTCTGTCCCCCTTGCTGTTTTGCATCCTTTACACCCAGCACAGCACCTGACTTAAGGCAAAAGCTGGATGCTTGCATGTGAATGGATGGTTGGATGATAGTTGAATAGATGGATGGGTGGATGGATGGACGGATGGCAGATGATGGATAGATGATAGATGGATGGAAGCAGTTAAAGTCAAAACTTTATGCATGTAAGATTTGCATTCATCTAACAACTTTTCTAATCTATTGTTATGGCCTGATTTGCTAATTATAGTTTTCACCATATGTTTTACTGTAGTAGGTAAAAGCTGCACAAGCTTCTAAAAAGATTTTTCAAGAATAATAAAATGTCAGTATAAAAAATAAAATTGCAAAATAATTTGTCTTCCTTTGGCTTGTTTTATTATTGACTTGTCATCATAAAAGTTATCAGAAGATCAGTGATCATAAAATAAGAGCAGGAAACACTAACTTTATTGAGCAAGATTCCAAAGAAATGAGGGCTCAGTAGCATAAGCACTTACCTTGCAAGTACACAGTCGCGAGTTTGATCCCCGGTACAAAAAAAAAAAAAAAACAGAAAAAAAAAGAATCACACTTTCATAAATTATTAGGCCAGTTCTCTAATTAAATTGTAATTTGGCACACAAATGAATTTGAAAAATAAACTCAGTGGAGATTTAGTGATGTGAGATTCTAAAAATTGATGCTAACACAGAAATAACTCAGTTCAATAATTTCGAATGCACAGAGAGTCCCAGAGCATTCGCTGAAGTGGAGAGCTCAGACAGGTCTAAACCGTCAACTTGGATAGGCTCACCGCAGTGCAGGCCCTGCAGAGGGCCGAGGAGCATCATGGGAGAGACAGTGAGAGATGCTAACAGCTGGTCTCTAAGCAGGCTCCAGATCAGAAGCCTCTGGGCCAGAAGCTTTTCTCTTATTCTGTTGGGGTCCATGTGCTCTGCGGAGAAAGAGTTCAGCCCTGGAGCTGGGATGGAAGAGCCCAGGCTGATTCTGAGGGTGGGGGGAGGATCTGAGAGGGAGGGTGGCTGGAGCTACTGCGTGACACACATCACTCAGCCTGTCTCCCCAGCCCTCAGAAGCTCATGCAGAACTCCCAGGGAGAAGAGAGCTGTCATGGGAAGCTAAATAAAGAGCTGTGATCACTAGAAGCACAGTGAGGAACTCAGAACAGACAGCTGTACCTTCAGCTCTACTTAAAGTGAGAAACTGCATTTCACTTCAAAACTGGTGACTGTGACACAGTTGGGAGAGTGGGGAGAAGGGTTCAGTTGGATGGAGCCAGGGACAACATCCAGTATTTCGAGGAAGATGGAACCTACAAAGACAAGCAGGAACATCCAGAGAATGAGGAGACAGAATGGTATTAAAAATCACACTTAATGCTTGATAAGCAGGAGAATCAAAGGGACATTCATTCCCTTATTCTCTTACTAGCTCATTGCCCATCGCAGGCCAAACCCGTTAGTTTCACTGGCACTGAGCAACATTAGTTTTTGTTTCCTCCTCAAGGGCAAAGTTCCTGTAAACTTGATTCCATTAAACATAAATGAAACTGAGCATGGTAGCACAGCCGTAGAGTCCCAGCTACTATACCCAGGAGGCTGAGGCAGGAGGACCACTTGAGCCTAGGAGTTCAAAGTAAACCTGGGCAATATAAGGACCCTATTTCAAAAAAGAAATGAACTGCAAGAAAACGATCACTTATTTAAAAAATACAATGAAACACATCGTATTAGATTTTCCTTAGTATTGTCAAGGTAAAGAAAATAAGAACACTTACTTGACTTGTTATTAAATTTCTCACATATATCATTGCATGTGTGTTATTGTGTAAGCAACTGACAACTGTTAGAGGAGAGGTTCTAGATTACCTATTAGCTTGACATTTTCGTGTGTTACAACAACAAACAAAGACATTCAAGAAAAATATAGAAAACTAAAGCCAAATGGTTAAATCAATAATGACTTAAAATGATAATTTCGAAAGTCGATATAATAGGATGATAGATGGATGAAAGAAGTATAATCGTTAATGGAAAAAGATCAGCTATACAGTATAAAGAATAAAGACACAATTTCATTTAAAAAACCTAAAATGAACAAGATAAGCAAGACAATGGAGTGTCTTTTTTTCTGTCTATTTATTTGCTTGGTTTACTCTCCATTAATTTTACATTTGAAAAATAAGTGTTGGAGAAAGAATATGGCTTAGTTTTGACTCCATTGGTATATTTAAACAACCTAAATCTCCATGGGGCTTAGAATTGAAAAAGTTAAATTTATGAATCTAGAATAAACTGTTTTGACGCAAATAATTCAGTGTGTCTGCTTTTCAGTCACCTCCTCCTTCCCACGTGATCTTGCACAGATATGTTAAGGACTGACAAACTGTGCTGGCAATTCCCTTGTGGAAAGGGAGCCCTCAGGAAGAGCTTGCTAATAATATACTAAGCCTTTCACTGTTGGCTCCTTTCCCAAAACAAAATGAAACAAAAAGCAAAACAAATTCTAAGGTTTAAATCCAACCCCAGAAAGGAGATTTTCTACCTTTTTTACTTAATCTTTTGTCCATGACCAAATAAGGCTAAATATTGATATGCTACTGGCACTACTTATATTTTAAATTTGTGATTATTTTTGGGTTTTGTTTGTTTGTTGTTTCAAATTCATTTTATTTCAAGGATAGAAAGAAAAAAGTTGAGGAAGGAAAAAAAACCAAAAAGTTTCAAATCACGTCACTCGGAGCAACAATGGCACATACATTGTGTGTTGTTGTCCCCAAACCATTGTGACCATTTTTGGTCAAGTATTAAATGCTTCTGGAAAGGCAACCTATGTCATAATTAATAGGCACACTCAGATACAGCATCAATGTGATTTCGCTGGTGTTGAGGGGTCTGTGGTTAAGTTTTGTGAAAGATGGTCTTGAATCAATCAATCAGTCAGGGCTACAGAATGAAGCTCCACTGAGAAGCTCTGGGCAGTAAAGTCCAGGTGACATTACTGGTTAGTGATGCTCCATGGGCGTGTGACAACATGCTGATGACAGGAGGTCACTTGATTGTTCCCTACTGGAGAAGAAAACAAAAGCTCCCCATTTGGAAGCACCCAGAGTATACTGTATTTTTTATCTCTTCTTTTAAATTATTTTAATTTGTATCATTTCCATATAACAAGTGGGTGCTGTGAATAGACTAGTTTCCAGAGAGGTCTATGAAAACTTCCAACCATTAACAAACCCCATGTGTGTGGAAGTGCATGTGTGAGAGTCTGCAAACACTCCCTTCCATTACCCATGTCCATTTTAGATTTTTAAAATGCCTTTGAAAAACAACAGCACTTTATAAACCAACTGAAAGGTCCCACAGTGCTGTTGTAGTAAGCAAATAATCCCCCTAGCCTGTGCTTAGGACTATTAAGCAGCATAGCAGGAATCCTGACATGCCAAAAATAAATCATAGACAACATGGGTTATTAACAATCTTGAGTGCTCTAGAATTTACCTGGAAAGTAGGACGAATTTGTACCTTTGAATTATAAACAAAGAAATCCCAACAACACCTGATTTTAACATATAAATATTTGTCTACATGTCTTGATGACTATGAAGCTTGTCCTTTCAATCTTGTCAGAAAGATTGCAGAATAAAAAGTCTTATTGCAAGCAGGCTACATTCATTTTAAACTTGGTTTCCTTTTAATGTAACAAAGCTTAATTTTCTGTTCCTTTCATATTCTTTCTCAATATTAGGCATATGTGAAAAGTAATAATATTGCTATTTTATTATTAGGAATTAAATGTGGGTAATCTCTTCCTTCATTTGAATTTTCCACATAGTGATAAAGTTCCATGAGCCACTAAAATTTATTTGCCAAGTTACTATAGCAGGCATGAGTGACACTAAGTGTTTGACAAACCCTGAAGTATGTATGTTCTAAGTTGTTGTGCCTAATACCACAGAATGAGCGAGTTTTAAGGAGAAGAAGTTTATTTCAGCTCAATATTCTGGAGGCTGCAAGTCCAAAATTAAGGTGTCCCACTGGTTTAGCCTCTACAATAGTCTTGTGGTGGTCCACAGCATCACAGGGCAAGGAACAGGGCACCCATGTGAGTATAGATGTGATCTCTCTCATTCTTCTTATGAAGTCACCAGGATTCAATGAATTTATTTAATCCCAATCACTTCCCAAAGGCCCCAACTATAAATACCAAAGCCAGAGTAAGATTCTCTCCTTTTAATCCTTCAAAATGGGGATTAAATCTCAACAAATTGAAGCATTGTAGAATACACTCACTAGAGGATATACTCAAACCATATCTGAAACATAGCAATACTCCATCTCATACATATAATATTGGAATATTCCCCCTCCCTCAGTGAACTGTCTCATTTATTAGTCACTGACTTAGTTACTTTTCTCTGGTTGCTGAGACAAAATATCTGACACCCAAAGTTAAAGGAGGAAGGGTTTATTTAGCTCAGTCTGTAGATAGTTCAGTCTATAATCAGCTGGTCCCAAGGCAGGGTGGATGGCAGAGGGGCAACAGTTCCTGGGGGTGGGAGACAGCAAAAGCAACAAGAGCAAAAGGGGGAAGCAAGCCTCTTTTCCTCCCTTGTGTGCGGGTTACCCACCACAGGGCAGGTACAGTACTCACACCTCCAAACCTAGCACTAGACAGTGAACCAGTCACAAAATCTAGACTCAAACACCTTTGAAGAGCCACCCCCTGACCTCATGAGGTTTGGCAGAGTCATCTAGATACAAACCTTAACAGTCACTTTCTTCTCACTGCACAAAATATCTGACACCCATTAATTAAAGGAAAAGTGGTTTATTATAGCTCATGGTTTCAGTCCGGAGTCAGCTGGCTCCAAAACAGAAAGGTGTGGTGGAAGGGCATGGCAGAGGAAAGCTATTTGAGCCTCTCCATCCAGGAAGCCGAGAGAGAAGGGAGGGGTTGAGGACAGGAATACACCCTTCCAGGTCATTCCATGCCCCACCTCCAAAATAGCCTATCAGCAGATTCAACTACTGAACACATCAATAGATGAATCCACTGTCCAGTGCAATGCTCATTTCAATTTTTCTTTCAGTCTACAGTAAGACAGAAATCAGACCTATATATCCCCACTGGCATAGTCTTTGTGTTGTGGCTTCACACGAGGAAATAATGGAATAAAAAGGCATTCATCAGGGCCAGGGATTTAGTTCAACGACATCAGCGCCTGCCTTGCAAGCGTGCAGTCATGAGTTTGATTCCCAGTACCAACAAAAAAAAAAGGGCTGGGGATTTAGCTCAGCAGCATAAGTGCTTGCCTGGCAAGTGTGCAGTCATGAGTTTGATCCCTGGTACCAAAAAAAAAAAGGCATTCATCTTTCAAAAAGAATTCTCTTCTGAATTAGCTAAAAGATATCTTTCCTATAGCTCAGTAGAAGCTGCATTCTAGAAGAATCTAGAATAGAATCTAGATTGCTAAGCAAAACTTAATAACTCAGTCAGAAATATCTTCATTCAGGTCAGGGGATCCATACAAAGGCTAGGACTTGCTTAGAACATGATTCTTTCCTTCTTTCTTTTCTTTCTTGCAGTACAGGTGAATGAACCCAAGAATTTGCTCGTACTAGGCAAGTACTATACATCTAAACTCTGTCCCCGCCCAGTAACACAGTTTTAAAATTCATCAAAAGAGGTGTGCCCAGAAAAATAAGATGATAATTCCAGGTTCAAGGACAAATTCTAGTTTTAATGAGTGCAGAAACTCTTGCCACTTTCCCAGATAGTTTTCAAATATCAGTGGTTTCCTTGAGGCACCAATTATACCGGGGTGTGATTTTCTGATGAATTCTCGTGGTACTTTAGTGGTTCAGAGGATCAGTTAATACCACAAAGAGTCTGAAGTCCAGAAACTCTAGTTATAGTGAAACATGTTTGTTTTCTATTTCAAACAGTGATACCTCTTTCCTGACAATTTTTATTTAATTTATTCTGTAGTAGAAATATTCATGAATATACCTCCACCCTAGAAATGGCTGAAAATATAGGCAAAATGATATGCTGTGGGTTACTCAGTATATATGTCAATGAAGTAGGACTGTAACTGAATGGAAACTATTGAACATCAGGCAATTCCTAGGAGAGCAGTCATAGTATTATAAACTATGTAAGACCCTAGATTAGGCCTAGTTTTCCCAAGTAACATAAAAGTGTTACTTTGATCATAATATATCTATTTTATTCATCTTTATAACTAACTACCACCAGTGCCAAAACTATAAACCACAAACTTTAAAAAAGCATATTTGAGGTTTATAGATTATTTTTGCCTTTCTACTGTCTATACCTTTTATTAATTTTAAATTTATTTTGCAATTATTTTCAAAAATTCTTAAGATGAGTGCTCAGTTTCTAAAAATTATTTTAATGATAAAAACATTTGTATCTAAAAATTGGGCTCTGAATAGAGGAATCACTCCAAACAATGATCTATATTTTTTTTTTTGAGACAGGGTTTCACTATGCAGTTCAGTTGGCCTTGAGCTCACTTTGTAGCCCAGACTGGCCTCGAGTTCACAGTGATCCTCCATCCTCAGTTTCCCAAGTGCTGGGATCATAGGCGTGTGCAACCACACCTGGCCTAATTTCCTTTTTTGACTTAACAGTTATTTAGGAAAGCAATTGCTGCTGCTGCTTCCTTCTTTTTCTTGTTCATCTTCTTCTACTTTTTCAAAATTTAAGATGGCTTTACTTTAGTACTTTTTTTTTTTGGTACTGGGGATCGAACTCATGACCTTGCACTTGCCACACAGGCCTTAAGCCACTGAGCTAAATCCCCAGCCCTACTTTAGTACATTTGGTGATCATTTTGAAAACGCTCCCAATATAGATTGTACCATTTGTGATATTTTACTTTTGGCTTACAATATAATTTATTGTGCATTTAAATATTTCACATGAATATGAAAAAGTAAATGTTCAATGTCTGTATTTTACAAAACAGAATGTGTGTGCTACGATGTGGGCAACAGGTGAAGATGTCTTGGGGGGGCGAGACCCTGACAGTGCATAAGGCCAACTGCGCCCAGGGGCGCCTCCAGGGCCTGAAAACAGTCACACCACCCGCAGCTGCCATCCACGTCTGAATTCATCTGGCTGAATTTTCACTCCCTGTGCCTTCCAGTCCCTGCTGCCCCTGGAGTGCAAGTCACACTGTGTAGCCAGCTGGGCTCTTTGCCAGGCCAGGCATCGAGGACAAGCAGTTCGGGGCAGAGCTGGCACCCACCTTCTGCCCCTGGGGCCTTGCTTAGTTAACACAGCCACTGCCTTCTCAGGTTCCCAGGCTTTCTTCTCCAAGTGGCCTCAGTTTTCCACTGCAAAGGAAACTGGGGACTCGCCCGCTTACTTGTCTCTTTCTTCAACTAATAATTGCTGCAGTAAATCCCAGACAAACACTGGACCTAAGGCTGTTAAATTATTTTAAAACTGTACCCAAAGTGGTCCCTACCTCTTTTCCAGGGCCCATCAGTAGCTACTGTGCTCTTAGTCTGAGCTCTTAAGAATGTGTGTGCCTTCAGAGAAACAGGTTTAGAAAACACCTCAGTCTTCAAGTTGACGTGTGACCTGGTCTCTTCAGCCCAGTCACATCTGCCTAGCTTTGTTCCTTTCAATTCACTGCAAAAGTGCTCATCTACCATTGCTGTTGATCTCATTTTTTAATATTATACCTTCCTTTCCCCAAACCTATTTATATAACACTAAATCAAGCTGTGCTAAGACATTGCTTTTTCATTGGATTCCAATCCTACATAATAATTTCCCATTTGAAACAACAATTATTATATCAAGAAGAAACAGCTGCAAACTGTGATTCCAATGAGCTACCATTAACTGAAAGCTCCCTGCTGTTGGCCAGATGTTTAGCTCTAAATACCGAGCTGTTTATGGGTGCTGGGAGCAGTGAGATGAGCAGCATGGGCACTGCCCCGAGGTGCCAGCTCTTCTGCCCAGTTCAGCAGCGCTAGAAAGACTCTGCCCTAGCTCCCTATCTACAGCCCTCTTCTCCCTGTAGTCCCTCCCCGCTCTGACTCAGTAAATGCTCTGAAGCCAGTGCCATCACTTAAGCTCTACTGTCCATATCTATCATTCCAAAAACTTCAGTGCTTTAAAAAATCTCACAGGATTAAAATTATGTTCACAGCTATATGAGTCATCTTTCCATCACTAGGATAAAGTACCTGACATAAAATTTAAAGGAAGAAAGTTGATTTTGGCTCACAGTCTCAGAGATTTTAGTCCATGGTTGCCAGGCTCCAAGGCAGAAACATGGCAGAGAAAAACTACTCCCCTCATGTTGGCCAGAGCAGACAATGGAGGCAAGAGAGGGGTGCTTCCAGATCATGACCTCAGTGACACACTTCCCCCAGCCAGTCCTGCCTCCTAACAGCACACTCGGCTCTGAGGTAATCTAGGGATTATGATCCTGTCACCTTCTCAAAGTCCCACCTTTGAGCACTTGAGACTTTCGGGGGAATATTTTAGGTTAAAATTGTTATATGTCTTTTTTCCTGTCCTCATGGGTAATTTGGTAAAATTTGTGAATTGATATACTCTAAGTATTTTTCTGCTTGTCTTTCTATGGGCCTTATGAAATAAAGATGGAGAATGAGGTAGGAAATCTAGAACAGACAACAGTGGGAGGAGGTAGCAGTTTTTGGTTAGGAGTGCTATTAGTCACCTTTTCTGCAGCTAGTACAAGGCATCTGTTACCCAAAACTTAAAGAAGGGGAGGTTTAAATTGCCTCACAGTTTCAGAAGATTCAGTCCATGGTTGACTGGCTCCAAGATAGAGCCATCATGGTAGGAAGGGCATTAGTGGAGTAAAACTGCTCAATTTACAGTGGCCAAAAAGTAGGTGGGGAAGGCAGCACCAGATAAGAAGAAGCCAAGAATCAGATACAGATTCCGAGGTCATACCTCCATGACCCACCCAGACATACTCAGAAGTATATTTTCCTAATCTTCTAGGCAGCTTTTGAGCCAATCAAATTGACAATTAAGCTGATCTTTCATAGGAGTTAAGTAAGGAGAATTAGAAACAGGCCAACAAATGGAAGCACACAGGCAAAACTTTCAATTAGGAAGGAAGGGAGATGGGGAAAAGACTTCAGCTTGAGGAGAGTAAGTGCTGAAGGAAGCAGAGTACTATCAGAGAAAATAAGGCTAGTTTGCTAACCAAAGAAAGAGGCCAGCTTCTAGAGAGCTGTTGGGGTGGGCTAGAATCTGTTTGATCATTATCTGAGTTCTGGGTCCTCAAGTAGTACTTAAGCTTGGGGAGGAATCTAGTTCTCATGAGATAGTTGCTTCTGCATAAGGAGGGTAGCCTCACTTTCTATCATGGGTAATGGCACCCACTTATGGGGCAATCTCATCATAGGGTCACTTGTCTAGATGCTTTCCTGTTCTTGGAACTCATGAGGGCTGCAGGTTTAAAGCAATGACTGGAGACTTCTAGGCATTGCCACATGTCCCTACAAATCGTGAAATCTTAGTTACTCTTATTTTGGTACCTTCAATCTTAAAGGGGGCTCAGATAGGTTAAGTAAATTTAGAGCTAATAAACATTATTTTACCAGTTTTGAGGCAGACCCTCTTTAAGTGACTAATTAACACACCTATGTGCAAAGCTGAGGTCTATGAGGCAGATACAAAATGGAGGCAGAAATGCCAAGCCCTGCCTGCTTCTAGGTCCTCAGTGGGTATCCACAAGTCCAAATGAGTCACTTCTCTCTTAGCAAAAGCAGTTTTGAAGTCTCATGAGTAGAGGGACCCACTAAAAATTGTGAGAATAATGATTATAAAAGAAGAGGTTAGTGTTTTGAATTGGGGGAAAGAAAAGATGAATAGGATGTGAGGAGTCTAACAGTCTCATTTTTCAAACAGGCAGTAACTGAAGAAAAACAACATACAATTAATGCATGTGTTGTTTTTTGCATTTTATTTTTAAAAAGCGTAATGAATCCAGCCTTTTACTGATTTAGCATATTTGGAGCTCTTCAGAAAATAAAATATTTTGTTGTAGAGAAATATTTATTTGAAGTCCCATAATTCCTTCAGTTTCTCTGCAATGTCCCTTTCTTCATTTCAAGCAAATTTAATTTCAATATGTTTGTGTAAATATTATGACTCTACACTGGTAGAAATACCCAATACTTGCTATTATGCCTTCCTTCTATGTTAATATTTGTTTATTCCATGACAGATTTATGAAGATAATAATAAAGCATTCCTTTTTTACAAATAACCTGTCAAAGATGGTTTTATAGATATGCATTCAAAAAATGCCATGCTCTGTTATTGGGAACCCAAGAAGAAGCTTGATTCTGGGACTTCCCGCAGTCTAGATTTGATCATCCTCAGCTCCTAAATTTAATTAATAAGGAGAAAACTGACAGCAAAGCAGAAAAGGTATTTATTCTTAGTTTGGCCAAATTGGGAAGACAACTGGGCCAGATAAATGTCTCCCCCATTTGGGCGGCAGCCCTGGGACCCTATAGGGAAGGAGCAAAGTAGAGAGTCACAAGGTGCACACTTGCTGAAGAGCAGTGCATTTGCGCTTCCAATTCCACTGGTACCAGAACTTGGGTGGCAGTTTCCACACCCAACATGAGACTAAACTGGGATGGAAAAAGCAATTTGAAGATAAAAGTTTAGCCTGGGCAGAGGGGCGCATATCTGTAATCCCAGCACTCAGGAAGTTGAGGCAGGACGGTCACTGAGAATTCAAGGTCAGTCCGAGCTACACAGTGAGACACTGTCTCAAAAATAGAAAAGGAAAGAAGAAAAGACATAAGAGGTTAGAATAACCAGGTACTTCTGTAAATCCTCCATTTTAAAAGTCTCTGTTACATGATGAAGATACTGTAAATCATTACTTGTTTATCATCTAGCATGAGAAATGTAGAAAATTGCAATAACAATCACAATGTCTAAGAAAAGGGTTTGGAGAGAAGGTAGACTTGGACTTGCACAAAAAGAACTAGAATGTTAATGACTTCAAAACTGCTGTGAAGATCACTCCAGTAATCAAATATAGAAGTAATAAACTAACAGAATTAAATATCTAACTGGAAATATGTACAAGTTACCATTCTTGAGCCTCAGGGCTTTTTCTACAAAATAGGAGTAATTATTCTTTCTGGATTAAGAAACATCAGAAGGTTAGAGTGCTACGTATAGTAAGATTCAGGTTCTTAAAACAGGGTTGTTATTCAGGAACAAGGGGTAATTAGTCATAGTCACTTTGAAATTGTTAAACATAGATAGCTCAGAATCTTCTGTCTTCCATGAATTAACATTTTATATGTTCAATGTGTAATTTTCAAAATGCAATGTAAATGTACCTAAAAGGAAATATAAATAAAGATTTTAAAAATACTCAGTTTTTCCTCTTTTCTTCATTTTGGTAGAGGTGGGGATCCGCGCAAGGTCTTGTGCATAACGGCCAAGAACCCTATGGCAGAGACAGACTGTCAGGCCTAGGTTTTCTATACATTGTTATCCTCTCTTCTTTTACTTTTCTTTTATTCACTGAAAAAAAAAAAGCAAAAAACTTTTCTTATACTTCTTTGTAGACTCATTTATTCATCCTTTCCAACCAATATCTCTTCCTTTTGTAAGTACAGATGAACATTTCCCTAGTGATTTTTTGTGTGTGATTTTTTTCTAACTATTCATCTCTGCCAAAACCTCACCAAAGCAATACTTCACTAGATTGAATGGAACCACTCTGTGACATCATCTGCTGGGACAGAAGCTCCTTGGGAAACACTGACCTCATATGCTGAATAGAAAACTGCCTCTCACCTGGGTCCCTGCTTCCTGTCATCCCAGGAAACCCCTGGTCCCCTTTCCCTTGCCTTGTCCCTCTTTCCTTCAACTCCAAACCTAGGACCGCTGCTCTTCAGCAAACCACTGTTTCTCTCCATTGGCTTTTGCCTTTTCCAGCTTCTGTGCTTTCTTTTCATAGCTAGAAGATTAATATTTTTTCGAAAAGATTATCTGGGTTTTTTGCAACCCTTCTTTAAAACTTTTGAGTATCTCCTCATTGTCCTCATTTTCCTATGCTCTTTTTTAAAACACTATCTTTTTTAGGTTTGCTCAGCAACAATTTCGTTATGTTTGTGACTTTTTCTTTTATTTGAGATATTGTTTCTGATCTTATTTCTTTTAAAGCCTCATGAAGTAGTTTCATTTCTTCAGTTGTCTTCAGCCCAGAAATTTCAGGTGTACAGCTTCCGCTTTCTTCCATGTCTTAGTCTGCTGGACCTGTTCTGTTTGGGCTGGAGGCCAGAGATTGCCTTTTGCTCCTTTGTCTTGACATTTTCCTGGGTTACTCCTGACAAGCAAATTGTGGTGTCCCAGGCATTTCCCATGTTGGCTTCCCATGTAGTGTAGGAGATGGGTCAGGCATCTGGATTTCTCCTAACCCAGATTCCTCAGGAGGCAATGGAAAGCAGAGAGGGCTTCACTAGACACCCTGCGCTTCTCCAAGGCATGGCTGGTTGGTTCTCCTGGCTCATGCTGGTTACCTGCGGGAGAGTCCTGATGGCAGCCCATGTGTCCATCAATTTATCTTTTAAGATTAGTTTTAAAAGAATATATGAAAGATATTTAATCTTAGCAAAACATGGATGAGTAGAGGTTGATATAATAAGTTTTCCACCAACTCATAATTTAGTTACAATATTTCCAAATGGTAATAGTAAGGGGAAATAGGAACTCTGTACTGAATTGTTGAGAGTACATAGGTGAGTGTTGGAAGCCATGTGACCATATTTGTCATGTTTCTGTTCTAAGTAATCTCCTCTTGGGTATATAGTCTGCAGAAATACATGTGTACATGAAGACATTCCGAGGTATTCATTTCAGTATTTATAATCATGAAAGTTTGAAAGAAATTCTAAATCTCTATCCATAGGTAATTGGTTAAATATGATAATCTTAAATTTTGTATTTTTATATAGAAGTACTGCACTGAAACAATATCCATGATGAACTGTTAAGTAAAAAACCACACTGAGAATATTTATTTATGCGAAGTGCCACATCACACATCTGTAATCCCAACACTCTGGAGGCTGAGGCATGAGGATTGCCACAAGTTCAAGGCCTTACATACCCACACTGCATAGTGAGAGGCTCTCTCAAAAGGAAAAAAAAGAACCCTCCCAAATATTTATTTGTATGTAATTTTGTATCCATATGTATATACATACATCTGTAGATAAATGCCTATACATATGTAGATGTAGAGAAAAAGTCCTGCAGATACTAAACTGCTAAAAACACTATGACTAAGTAGAAGAGTAACGCAAGCAGAGTAAGGAAAGCTTTCCATTGTTTATGTGTTTTGTATTTCAGTATTTTTAAAAATTGAGATGCATTCATGTATAACTGATTAGAAAATACAGATACACCATTTTTTTGAAGTTTTGAGTACAATTTAGCCCTACAAAGGGAGAAAGCCATCATACACAAAGGAAACAGAATAGAGGGCAACTCAAAGATACATCTCCAGCATTTCTTGCTCTAGACTTTCCTCTCTGCACTCATTGTCTTTCCCACTCCTCCTTTACTCTCCCCCAAAACTTATTGTACTTCAAACACAGAAGCTGTAACAGTTAATGACGCTTACTTTCAAATATGTCTCCTTCAGACAAACTGTAAGCACTTAAAGGCAGAGCTCTTATGCTATTTGCTTTCTAATCCTGTGTCCCAGGTGGGCATTATGGTGTAGATTTAAAATGTTTCCTGTGTGTGAAGGCAGACTGATTTACAGGGCACGACAGCTGATTGATTCCAGGAGGTGCAGCCTGCTTGGAAGTGGTCTGGAGTATATTCTTATCACCGCCTCCTTCCTTCTGTTTCCTGGTTGCCGAAGGGTGAGCACTTTTTCCTCTGCCAGGCCTCTGTGCCATCCTATTTCTGCCTTGGAACCAGCAAACCATGGACTGAAACAGTGAGCCAAAATAAACTTCTCCTCCTTTAAATTGTGTGTTGCATCTGGTTCCCACAATAGTAAAATTACTAAAACAGTGGACATCCAGGCAATGAGCTAATGAGTTAATGGATGGGTGAATGAAAGCAGTCTCTCAGCAGGAAATTGAGATTGTAAAAGAAGAAGATGATTCCAATATAAAGGATTTTCCTTCTCAAGTTAGCAGTCTTTAAGGATGTGGGAAGCAAAAATGATTTTGTGCTGCCTCCAGCCTACAACCCTAGAATAATCACACAAACTCAGAAGAAGCAACTTGTCAATGAAGACTCAAATATGATATTAAATATGGTGCTTTACCTCTGGCATGCTTACTGGAAAGTCTAAATTTGTGAACTATACAATTTTTAATGTGCTTTTTTTGTATCTCTGATTGCTGCCCTTGCCATTGTGTTATATAGAGAACTATCCTCTATTATACAGAGAACTATCCTCTAAACTGGCTTTCATGTTCTCAAGGCTATTCTGAAATTTCAGTAAAAATGCTGTCATATTAAATACCTTAAATTTTATTTTCTGAAGGCATTTTTGGCTGACTTAATTATTAAAACAATGCAGGTAATTACCATTTGGCTTTTGTCATAATCTTGGTAATTATTGCTCTGGAGTTTTCCTCCCAGGCACATTGTTTGCGTTTGTATCATTTATTTTTCCAATGACCCTTGAGATAAATTCATTAGTGACTCGTATCTAGAAATTCTTGGGAGCAGTAAGCAGGAGAGTAAACCGCCTCTCTGAGAGTCACCGTCCACATACTGGAATACAGCATCCTGAGAAGAAGGAAGGGAGTGGGTCTTTGGACCCAGGAAGAATCTGAAGTGCAAATTGAAGCCCACAGAGTGAAAAGAAAAACTTCAATGAAGAAGGCGGCTACCGTAGCTGGTGCCACCTTGACCCAGAGCCAGACTAACTGCAGGAGAGGAGCTGTTGGAACCTGAGGACGCATGGTCACAGCGACAATGGCAGCTGGCAATCCCAGATGCTCCTGCTGAGGCATGACAGTGGAGGGAAGCAGCGAACATGGAGGACCGCACTGGCTGACAGCAAGAGCAGAGGACTCAGTCCTCCCACGGGACAGAGTGATTGCCTGGGAGCCATTTTGGAGCCTGGCCAGATAAGCCCAGATCCAGAACTGCTGGCTGTTTCCTCCAGCAGCATTTAGCTGGGCGCAGACCCATGGAAACTGCTTGGACTGAGGCAAGCCCAATGAGTCTGGTATTGAGGCAGCCTGCTAAGGTTATCTACTGCTCCACCAGAAAGCAAAAGCTGACTTGCTGGAATGCAGTGGCAAGACTCAGGGCTCTGTCTCCACAGGCAGGCTACCAGTGAACCCAGAGAAAACCCTAGAAATGGATTCTTTTTTTGTTTTGTTTTGTTTTGTTTTGTTTTATTCGGTTTTTTATATTTCTCTTTCTCTTACACTTTTTTTTTAAATGAGTATGAGAGTGGTTTCTGTCCTCTTTATGGGTGTGGTTCTGTTTTATTCTACCTTTTACGTCTTTCACCTCTCTTTTCTTTCAATCTTCTGTACCAGTTTCCCCAAGTTGACAGGATCCATCTTTGTCTCAGACCTTATTGCAATCTCTTTCTCTTTTTCCACTTCTCTATTATCCCCTTAATCCATTTTAAATTTTAACCCTGAGAGCAAAATTGACACATTACTGACTTACGCATTGCATATAATTATCTGGTTTGTTTTACAATTGTTTTATACTCACAAATCTAGTTCATATGGTAAAAAGTTGCAATTTAAGGGTTAGCTCAGTTTGTTGTTTTATAGGCTGTGTTTGATGCTATTGGTATCACTACAGCCAAAATTGACATAACTGTTCTAAAACAGCTGTTGCCCTGATAATCCAGGACTGTGATTAAGTAAGAGTCACAGAAAATACTGTGGCACAGTGCCAAACAACCAGAGACTAGACCAAACTTTTCATCTCCAACAAACTGAAGAGGTAAGATTTTCCAACAGCTACACCTGGAAGATACCTCAGAGAAGTAAGCATCACCTAAGTGTCCTAAATACCACCAATAAAGCTACCCACCATAGGCAATTTACAAGCATCATGCCAGGAATTAAATTTAAAAAGAAAAGAATTGAGAAGACACTTAAACAAGATGCAGTCAGTCCCAGACATCCAGTTCACCAGGGGGCAAATTCAGGGGACAATGAGGTGGGACAATCTGAAAGTCCCCCACCAGATCCCTCCAAAGTGGTAACAACAAAGCAGTTGAATGAGGCTCTGGAAAAAATGAAATCAGAAATAATCCCTCAAAGAACTGCAGAGATTCCCAAAATACACACCATGCTTAGTGATGTTAGTGCAGACATAGACAAAAAAAAAAAAACTAGACAAGCTTAAGAACATTATAGAAGCAAAGCAAATAACACAAATGGAATCTATAAAGCAAATTTAAGTGGATATCCAGGAGAATAAAAACTCCACTGAAAGTACTCAAGGCAGATTAGGCCAATGTGAGGACAGGATCTCAGATACTGAAGGTAGGCTTGCAGTTGGCAACCAGGAAAAGAAAGATTTTTCAAATCTAGCAAGGGATCCTGAGAAATCAATCCAGCAACTGCTAGATAAGACAAAGAAGAATAACTTAAGATTAATTGGAGTCAAGGAACAAGCAGGAAATATCACAAATGACGTTTAAAAACATGGTCACAGACATTGTGACAGAAAACATTCCTTTTTTTTTATAATTTTATTTAAAGAGGAAAAAACAAAACAAAACAAAACAGAATAAAGGGTAGCAACCATACAGTATTCCAAGGAAAAAAGGAAAAGTACAACAATAAAACCTAAGAAATTATTACTTGACTAATTACATACTGACTTCTTAAAAATAGTTGTTCAAATTATAAAGTTAAAGCATGTAAAGTAGACATTCAAACAGTGAGACTGTTAACAGTTCTGCTCCATGATCTGACAAAAACAACAATATGGTCATCCATCTTACCCACTCAAATATACATGCAATTATATCAATAGGGTAAAATTAAATACAACAAAACAGAGCAAAGTGGATCACAAGAAAGCAATGTAAGACATAAATTTCAAA
>PVJX010004299.1:0-50852 GCA_004027295.1 Dolichotis patagonum
TGTTTCCCCGCCCTGGGGTGGCCGAGGCTCCCCAGACCACAGTCACTTACCAGGGCAGAAGGCTGCTTACTGGTTGGTTCGGCGCCCTAAGTTCCTACATGGCTCGGATCTCAGGAAACGCTCTTGCTTCTTGTTTCCCCGCCCTGGGGTGGCCGCGGCTTGCCAGACCACAGTCACTTAACAGGGCGGAAGGCTGCTTACTGGTTGGCTCGGTGCCCTAAGTTCCAGCATGGCGCGGATCTCAGGAAACGCTCTTTGAATGTCCACGTCGTATGCTTTAATTTTGTAACTTGAACAACTATTTCTAAGAGGACAATATGTAATTTATCAACTAGTGATTTCTTATTTTTTTTTAAATTCTGTATTATTCTACCCTTTTTTCTGTTTTGCTTTTTTCTCTTTAAAATTTTAAAAAATATTTAAAAAAAGATCAATAGTTCAGGTAAAATTGATTACATTAGGGATAAATGGGGAAGCGAGTCACATAGAAAGCAGACATGCTTAAGGAACAGTGACTCTTCCCTAGAGGGTGGGAATAGTGACTCCTGACTTCCTTAAGGTGATAAAGAACTATTTAGAATATCAGTCCTTAGGGTATGGATGTATTTGCTTGGTCTTTTGTCTTGAGGCCTGGCCCACAGCAGGCGTGCCAGTTTCCCCCATAGTTGCAAGGTGTCTGGGCTTCTGCACTGGCTCCTTTGAGGACCTAGCCCTGTCTCACTGCCTGTAACACTGTGACCTTAGAACTTCCAGTCTTTAGTGACAGGATCTCTAATGTTTTTTTCTTTCTTTCCGCTCTGTTAGGGTTTTACTTTTAGTGGGATCTGTCGAATGACTTGCCTCTATGGTCAGGTGGAAGTGTTGGGTTTTGTCATCAGCCAAGGCCAGCCTGCCCAAGACATCTTTTCTACCTATACCCACTCCTGCCTGACAATCAACGCAGTGCATTACTCCATGCCTGAGAAGAGCAAGAAGGACATCAAAAGGGAAGCCCGGGCTTTGCTCAGGCCGCATCTTAACCTGGGTAATGAGAACTGGGGAAGTTAATGAGGGCCTTCTGTAATGAGGCTAATAATAATATTGAATTGTATTGTATTTTTGTATTGTAAATACTTGCAGTTGGCTGTTGCTTTTTTTTTTTGGTACTGGAGATTGAACACATGACCTTGAACTTGCAGGCAGGCGCATATGCTGCTGAGCTAAATCTCTGGCCCGGTTTCTAAAAATTAAAGTACCATTGTTTTGAATTTCTCACATCATAAAGATCTTCTAAGGCCACAACTGACCAGATGGATTGACTTCTCCCCTCAGAAGGTTCCTACTTGGTGGTGCAGTCTCCTGAAAAAGACTCCCAAATGCAATTCCTGCCATCAAAAAGTTGACAGTGTAGCAGAGAACATGGCTACCTTAAAGGGGGTAGAGTTTAGCAGCAGTTACTACTTCTCGGGTGTTTTACTTTTCTCTTTACAGAGGACCGATCTTGGGCAATGAAGAATTTTTCTCCTTCGTGTTCCATTTTGCTGCTAGAACGTTTGAAGAGCACCACCGTAAACTTCATAACCAGCTACCCAGGCACGTCTGCCGTTTTTGAGCAAGAGGTAACAACCGGTTCTCGTGGACTGTTGCCAATCACGTGTGCCAAAGCAGTCATATCTGATGCGCGTGTGGGGCATTCTCCTGGAAGATGGGTCTGTCCTGTTGGACGGACTGACAGAGTATCACCCACGTCTGCACTTCAGAGATCATTGGTGCAGAAAGGAAAATTAGGGAAAATGGCTCTCCTGTCCTTCCTCAGTTTCAGTTCCCAGCAAAAGCACCAGACATGTTCTTGTTCTGTTTTTGTTATTTTTGGTGGTAGAGATTAAATCTGGGGTCCTCGCACTGAGCTACATCCCAATTCTTTTTTTTTATTTTTTTTTTTTGGTACCGGGGATCGAACTCACGACCTCACGCTTACCAGGCAGGCGCTTAAGCCACTGAGCTAAATCCCCGGCCCTACATCCCAATTCTTATTTTGAGACAGGGTCTCACTAAGTTGCCAGGCTGTGCTGAAACTTGCACTTCTCCTGCCTCAGCCTCCCAGAGGGTTACTGGCCTGTACCACCATACCTAGTTTCACATGGTAGCTGGTTAATGATTCTTTTTTTCCTTTAAACTATAAATGAAGAACTAAAATGTGCGGGCCGGGGATTTAGCTCAGTGGCTTAAGCGCCTGCCTGGCAAGCACGAGGTTGTGAGTTCGATCCCCGGTACCAAAAAAAAAAAAAAAAAAGAACTGAAATGTGCTTGCTGGTGCATCTCTCCCTTTCCTCACCTCTGGTCTTTGCTGGTCATATTGTTAGTTTCCTGAAGTCAAGTTCCATGGCTGTAACTCTCCCATGAGCCATCAGGTTGACATTGTAGGATCAGCGAATGGGCTGGCTGAGGGGAGGGGAGGAACTGCAGAGCCTAGGGTACAGCTCAGTGGAGAGTACCTGCTTCCCATGAGGGGCGCCTGGGGCTTGATCCCCAGCACCAAGATGAGTCACGGAGCAGTGCCAGGGGATTGGCCCCCGTCTGGGTGCATGGAGTTGCCATTCACTGAGCCTGGGCCCTGTGGCAGGCGCTGGGTGCCTTCTGCTGTCGTGGAGACGCCTATCTGGCATCCAGTTGAAGACTGGGCAGTGAGCCGAGTCTGGGGAGAGACTGGAACCGACCACTGGAAGCCCGCAGCAGAGAGGACAGCTGAGAGCGGAGCGGGGGTGGAGGCGGGGAGGACCAGGCCTGGTACTCGGGAGGTTCAAAAGCCCACGGTCAGAGGGCTTCCAGGGAGACAGAGGAGGGAGCCCCAAAAGAGGAGCAGCTGGCTGGGGCACAGCCCTGAGGGACACAGCTCGAGGCAGGAGGGAGGGCTCAGTAATGAGGCATCTGCTGTTAGGCGGGAGAGATGGAGCCGTGGTTGGGGCAGGTGTGATGGGGATGTGTTTCCTTCCACTGGGGTTGGAGGCGCTGATCCTGAGGAGGGGAAAGCGCCCTAGAGAGGGGAGAGGGGCCTGAGGCCACCACAAGGGGCCAGAGAGGGTGGTGACAAGATATCTTCCGGAGTTTCCCAGGACACGGGAAATAGCACTGAAGTCATGACCAAGCGGGAGCAGGTAATGAGTGGGCTTTTGTATTTTGCCTGGCAACGTGAGGTCGTGAGTTTGATCCCTGGTACAAAGCAAGGGCTGGGGGAGAGCGGATTCATCTTTGGTAATGCCCAGCTGTGTGCAGCTTAGGAACTGAGAAATGAAGAAGCGAATATGCGCTGCTCTTACCTCTTGTGTGACTTGTATTCCGAAGCCCACTTCCCAGGTCACTGCTGAATGTTTAGTCCTGAGGTCAATTGGCATCAAAAGAGAGAAGAAGAAGAAAGGGCTTCTGTTAACGGCGAGCGCACTCTCATCCCTGGAGGAGCTAGTGAGCGTGTCCTGCGGTGAGTAACCTTGGGGTGGGCCCCGTGCCCTGGCGCTGCAGCTCCCATGGACTGAGGGACAGGGCTGAGCAGGCCTGTGTTCGTCTCTTCCAGAGGAGGCAGACGGCTGCCCCATCATACTGGTCTGTGGCCCGCAGGACGTGGGGAAGTCTACCTTCAACAGGTGCCTGATCAACCAGCTGCTGAACAGGTGAGTGCGCACCTCTCCCGCTGTGGTCCTGTTGTGGGAACCAGGCGCCAGGAGTTGGAAGGCAGCTCCTCCTTACGCCAGCAGCTGGGAGAAACCGACCTCCAAAACCCTGTCACAAAAGGCCGGTAGCAGGTTATTTTATACCTGGTCCCGTAGGCTAAGCAAATGTATTTTGGACAAGTTTAGTTGGGGGTTTCTGTGCCGCATATCCGTTTGTCTTGGATGACATTTTAGACTCTGGGATTCTGGGGCAGGACTGAGCTGTGCCCATGCCTGGTGTCATGGCAGGTGCCACCTAAACAGCCACGGGAAAGGGACTGTGCCCACGTGCGCACCAAGTCCTGCATCCTGTTTTTCTTTTCTAAAGTGAAGGTCAGTGAAATTTTGCTATCTTAATTAACATTTCCAGCATTTCCTGCATTGACTACTTGGAATGTGATCTGGGCCAGACAGAATTCACTCCACCGGGCTGCGTCTCTCTACTGAATATTACGGAACCAGTTCTGGGTAGGTGCTACCTGTGTCTTGCATGTCTTGGATTTATGAAATTCAAAATTGATAGTACTTACCCCAAACTCAGCCTGTAATAGGAACAGTGGACCAGGCCCAACACACTCATGGTTCTTGATTTTTTTTGGTTTGTTTGTTTGTTTGTTTGAGATGAGGTCCAGGCTGTGTGGTCCAGGCTGGCCTGAGATACATGGCAATCACCCTGTCTCAGCCTCTGGAGTGCTGGAATTACGGGTGTGTGCCACCACACCTGGCAAGAGGACGATTTTATGTTCCCGCCGTTTCTTGCACTTTGCAGTGGATGTTCTTCTCTGGGGAGATCTTCATATCTCTTGGGCTTGTGACTTCTTGTCACACAAATGCTTAGGTTGTCCCAGATTTGCCCAGCGGAGCCCCTTCCTGTTGTCACTGGGTCTTTGTGACACCTCACTTTTCTAAGTTCCCCCATTTTCCTGCTCTGCACTCAGCGTGTGCTGCCCCTCTGCCTGGCCTGCACGCTCCCTGGCTCCTTCTAGGGGAGCGAAGATCCGGGTCCCAGTACGCTGCTTCCCCTGGGAATGTCCCTGCTTTGGGGCCCCGATGTGAACAGGCAGGAAACACCGAAATGTGTGCATGTCGGGGTTGTGTGCACCTCACACCCACACGTCCCTGGCCACTCAAGTTTCTCTTTGTTACCTGGAGGTGCAGGGACAAAGCTGAGCCCTCACGGTAGCCCAGGGTCCAGTCCAGCTCCAGGTTTTATTGCGTTTGCAAATCCTGTTCCAGGAGTGGGAAACCTGGCTTCGATTATTCTTAATACATCCACGTGTTTTCCCAATGTCCCTGTGCGTGACCAGGCTCCCAGCTCTGCCAGCTGTCTCCTTGGACCATCTTCTCCTGGGCCTCACTCTGCTGGCCCTGCTGCCTGTGGCTCTGTCCTCACTTGGGCAGTTCCTGTTGTAGCAATACAGAATGTTCTAGGGGGTTCATCTATTTTGGAAATGGTCTCACTGCTGCCCTTAAGGGGCAGCTGAAATACACAGAGGCGATCCTCCTGCCGCGGCCTCCCGAGTGCATGGGTTAGCAGGGCTCAGGTGTGTACGGCGCCATTCCAGGCCTGCATGTCGAGTCCAGAGCCTTATACAGCATAGGCAGATGCCTTCCATCTACCTTGTTGCCACTGCTTACCCACCTTGCTGTCTCCCTAGGCCCACCTTACACCCACCAGAGGACACCGCAGAAGATGGTGTATTATGGGAAACCTTCTTGCAAAAACAACTATGAGAACTACATCGATATAATCAAATATGTGTTCAGCGCCTACAAGAGAGAGGCCCCGCTGATTGTCAACACAATGGGCTGGGTGACAGGTGACTGCACAGGCAGGAGCTGGGGAAGGGTGGCTGGCGGAATGTACGTTCTGGGCCCCCGACACTGTCGCCAGGGCGCTGTCCCTTCCACGGGCTTCGCTCCGCCCGGCTCAGGGCGGCTCCTCCATCCCCGAGCAGATGCCTTTGCTGAGCCCTCACAGGAGCTGCCTTGCGGCTCTCCCGCTGCCGCAGCCCGTCATTGGCTGTTGGTTTTCCTCGAGTTGGTGGATCAGGGCTGCAGGCGTCCAGGCGCCACAGTGTTCAGTGCCCTCACCTGTCGTGGGCTCCTCGGGTCGGTGTCCGTCCTGACTGTTGCCATGCGCCGTATAAACTCGAGGCGGAGCTCTGTGTTGTAGCCTGAGTTCTTTTCATCTCTGCCTGGGTGGGGGTCGCTGGATTTTTTTGCTGGTTTCCTTACTTTTCTGCTTATAATTTCTGCGGTGTCCCCACAGCATTGTCCATGATGGCCGCGCCACTCTGCATTCCCACCCATGCTGCTCACGCCACACCCTCCCCAATCCCTTGTTCTCTGTCGTCCCAGCTAAATGGAGTGACGTTGCCTTGGGGTTTTGTTTGGTTTTGTCTCGTTTTACTTTTGTTTTTTTATACCTTTTATTTGTTGAGACGAGGTCTCTGTATGTAGTTCAGGCTGGCCTTGAATTTGAAGAGACCCTCCCACCTCAGGCTCCCAAGTGTGGGATCACAGGTGTGCACCTGCACACCCAGCTTTGCTTTATTGTTAGCAACAGATTCTTCCTAACTGGTCCCAGCCTGGCCTGAAGTTTGCGATCCTCCTGCCTCAGCTGCCTGGGCAGGGTGGCTTCCAGGCATGTTGCTGTATGCCTGGCCAACAAGTTTTGTCTCAGGACCAGGGTGCCCTTTGCATGGTGCTGGCGCCTGTCCTGGCTCTGCAGTGCCAGCTGTGCTCACGGCGTCCCACCCGCTCTGCCCCGCAGATGAAGGCCTGCTGCTCCTCATTGACCTCATCCGGCTGCTGTCGCCTAGCCACGTGGTGCAGTTCGGCTCCGCCCAGCACAGGCAGATGCCCGACCTCAGCCCTGGGTATGTGGACGACATGGATGGCCTCTACACCAAGAGCAAGGCCCGGGTCTGGGCGCACGGCTTCCCCCTCCCGGAGTTCACGGACAGCTCGGAGTTTGCCGATGAGGAGAAGGACAGCCCAGCCCTCTTCACTGGATATAAGTTGTTGCGCGTGAATTCAGAGTTCTGCTGGCGAAAAACTTCACGGAATCGGTGAGTCAACCACCGTTTGGCTGAAGAATTTTATTTCCTTTAGTTGAATGAGAATTTTTTTGTTTGTTTTGGATGATACTGAGGATCGAACCCAAGGCTTTGGACATGCTAGGAGAAGCTCTGTACCACTAAGGTACATCCTCGTCCCTTTTATAGTATGAGATAGGGCCTCGATAAATTGTCTAGGCCGGGCCAGGCACCGTGGTGCACACCTGAGTCCCGGCACTCAGCCGATACAGGTGGATTGTCACATGTTCAAGGCCAACCTGGGCTACCTGAGTTCAAGGGCAGCCTGAACTATACTGGCTGATTTCTCATTTGCCATCTTCCTGCCTCAGCCTCCTGAGTAGCTGGGATTCTGGAAGTGTGCCACCACTTCCTTAGAAGGAATAACTGCTAAAAGTTCTCCAGTCTGGGCTGGGACTATGACTCAGAGGGCAAGTGCTTGTGTGGCGTGTGCAAGGCACCGGTTCCACTCCCAGTACTTACTGCACAGTAAAAGTCAGAGTCTATCACAGGTGTAAGTTTATAGAGGAAAACCAGGTACATTCTCAGTGGAAGCATCTGGACATGGCTCCCACTCTGGTTGCCAGGAGCTTGGACCTATGGGTTATGTTTTTAGCAGAGCCAAAAGGCATTCAGATGCGAACATCTTCCAAGAACACAGTCAGCCTGGGCCTGGAGGCTGGAGGATCCCAAGTTCAAGACCAACCTAGGCAATTTAGTGACAGCACAAGACCCTGCCTACTTCAGTAAATGAATGAATCAGTAAAGAAATGGTTAAGGAAGAAAGGCAGGAAGGACGAAGAGGGGACAGGCTGGGGATGTAGCTCAGTGTAAAGGTCCCAGGTTCAGTCCCACTGCGGGTCCTGTGTGTTCTGGAATTTTCACCTACGTGGTGATGTTTCAGTTTGTGCGTGGGGTAGATGTGGGGAGAAATCTACTTAAGATGTTGTGATTTATTTATTTAGTTTATTCTAACTTCTCTTTCAGAGCCTCACATAACAAGATATTCCGAGACCTGACAGTGTTAGCGTACCTTGCCCAGCTGATGCCCTCCGTGCCCAGGCCGCTGCGTCCTCTGCATGGCCTCACACCCTATCAGGTAATCAGGGTGCTTCCTGTGCACTAGGTGTTCTCAGAGTCCATTGGTCCTCAGCGCCCCACAATATGGGTCTTGTGCTTGTCCCATTTCCAGATGCCAGAACAGCTGCAGAGAGGCTGGGTGACCCTGCAGGGCTGGCAGGGCGGGCAGCCAGCTCAGGACTGTAGCCTAAGGGCTGTGACTCAGGTTCTCACACGTGCCCTGTGGCCGTGCGGATCTGTAGGTTGTTATGGAGGGTTAGGGTACTCATATAACCTCTGACCTGGGTAGCACTTAGGGCGGGCACAGGTAATGCACAGGTTATTGATTGGGGCTGTTTTCTCCCCACTGGGAAAGGAGACTACAGTTTGGTCCCACCCGTTGGTCCTGCCTCCCACTGCAGCTTTCTAGGGCACAACTCTTTCATTGGGCCGGTCAGCCTTCCTCTAGCATTTGGGACTCTGACCTTGGGCTTACGCAAGCACTCGCCTCCCCATCATGCTGCTGAGTCCTGACGCCAGGCGTGTAGCTCGGAGCCCGGGCTGCGGAGACTTCTTTTGGATGGAAGCCCTGCAGTGTTAAGGTTCGGGCTGATGAAAGAGTGAGAACACTGGGAGGCCAAGGAGGGCAGAGTGCCGCAGGTCTGAGGCCAGCCTGAGCGTCCAGCGGGCTCCTGTCGAAGGAAGGAAGGAAGGGTCAGATTCCCGATGAGCAGCACTTCTGCTCCTTTGGTGCAGGGCTTGAGCCCAGGGCCTCGTACCTGCTGTGTAGCCACTCTCCCACCAAGCAGCGCCCCGCCCAGGCTGCGGTGTGAAGGGCGCTCGGCCCTGCGCCTGTGGTAGCCCTGCTAACTTCCGCCACGTTTCATGGGTGCTGAAACCAACCCGGGTGCTGAGTGAGCGCACATGCAGTGCAGGGTGAGCTCGGGCCAGGCTTCAGAACCTGCCAGCCAGTGGGTTTATTTTCATCTTGTGGGCATAGCTCCCTGGGAGGCTGAGGCAGGGGGGTCACAGACAGCCTGGGCCACCTGGTCAGGTCAAGACCAACCAGAACTACATTAAGGAGACCCTGGTTCGCAGCACCAAGAAGTGCAGATAACCTTTGCATTGAGAGAGGGAGCTGAGCCACACGTTTATTTTCCAGGTTCCTTTCAATGCCGTTGCACTGAGGGTCACACATTCCGACGTCGCCCCCACTCACATCCTGTACGCGGTCAACGCCAGCTGGCTGGGGCTGTGCAGGATCCTGGATGACGTCCGAGGCTACACGAGTGGGCCTATCCTGCTGGCCCAGACGCCCATCTGCGACTGCGTGGGCTTCGGTGAGTCCCTTCCCTGTCATGGCGGCGACAGGTCCCAACCATGCCTCAGGCTGCTGGACCCCTCTGTCCCACTCGGAGGTCCCCCCTACAGTTGGTGCTGCCGCCATCCTGCCCCTGGGGGCGTCCTCTGTAATCTGAGGCCCACTCGGGCTGCTGGCCACTTCCAGGTCAGGTCTGGTGCTCAGGGAGACCCTGGCTCTGCCGTGGCACCTTCCTGAGGAGGCCCGGAGCCCCTGTTTGGAGAGGAGCTGGTGTCCACACCCTTGTCACCCTGCAGTCAGGTGACTTGGATACAGATGTGACTGTGTCACCACCTGTGGCATCCAGCAGGCCTCACCCCCAGCTCTATGGCCAGTCCTGCCTCACCTGATCGAAGGCTCCCTGAGGCCAGGAGTGTCAGCATGGAGATTTGGGGGTTCTGACAGGGCAGCACCCTAACTGCACCAGAGCAGCCTGGTGGGGTGGCAGTGGGAGGTGTGGCAGCCTAGATAGGTGTGACCACGTGTGGCCCGGGTCACAGGGCTCTGCAGGGGCATCGACATGGAGAAGCGGCTGTACCACATCCTCACCCCCGTGCCGCCGGAGGAGCTGCGGAGCGTGAACTGCCTGCTGGTTGGCGCCGTCTCCCTCCCACAGTGCGTCTTCACCAGTCAGGTGAGCGGGGAACCGGGCACCGAGAGCCGGGTCTGGTGAGCGAGGGTCCGGTGGTGGCGGTGGGGATCTGGCTGAGAGGTGAGGCATGGTCAGGACGTGGGGCAAGCGTGGGGGAGGCCAGCAGCAGGTGCCGTGTCTGGGGTGCCCCACACAGCCAGCCCCTGGGGTCCCATGGTCCTCCATGTTTCTGTTCCAGCGCGGGCTCAAGGGGACGATTCCCTACGTCACAACAGATTACAATTTAAATCTTCCTGGAGCATCAGAGAAAATCGGGGAAAGAGACAGCGAGAAACAGAAGCTGCCCAAAGGGAAAATGCACCCCAGATCTAAGTTCCAGCGGAAGATGAGATTTCTCAGGGCGAAGGAAGCAGAGGCACAGCCGGACCACAGCACAGTGGAGGCACACCCACCACGGGCCTGCTCTGCTCGGGACTCCTGAGCCCTGCGGGGTGGGAGGCCAGGGACCCAACTTCCTGTCACCACCCTCAGTGCTGCCTTCTCCACAGCAACACACTGGCTGTGGAGAGCGTTTTCCTCAGCAGTGGGAAGCTCTGGACCCTGCACACACAGGAAGTTAGAAAGCTCTTCAAGGACCTGCTTGTTGGGATCAGGATAAAAAGCAGGAGTCCAGGCCCCTAGGTGCCCTGGAAGATGGGCAAGCTGGACTCTGGAGCATAGGGAGGTGCCAGTCAGAGCCACTCCCCACCTGGTGCTCCCGTCCTGTGGGTGGAGCCGGGGCTTGGGACCCCTGTAAGGGGAGCAGTTCCAGGAGTGGCCTGCCCCTGGGTCTGTCCCTCCTGGCAGGCCACCTCCCTGTCCTCGAGGAAGTGGTTTCATGAGCAAGAACCAGGGGCTGAGTCCCTGGTCTGTCTGTGGTGGAGGAGGTACAGAGGAGCCCTGTGACAGCGTGGCCTGCTGAGCCCCTGGGATGTGGGGGTTTCTCCCCCCCATCCCCCACAGTCACCTGCCCTTGCTGTCCTCGCCTTCAGTGTTCTGGACCTGGCTTGCAGGGCTTGGATTCAGCTCTGGTGATTTGGGCGATGTGAGACCCGGCTTCTCAGCTGTCACTTACAGCTTATTTTGAACCCTGGCTGTCTCCTGACCGTGCAAAGAATTTGAAGTCAGCCACCCCCATCCCCGCCTCAGTGCTGCTGTCCCAAGTCCACCTGAGGTCTTGAGGTTCCAAGTGCTAGCACTGCGGGCTGGGCTTTCCAGTCAGTGCTACGGGCAGGGGAAGACGTCCCCACCAGGGGGCGCCCTGGGCTGCTGTCAGGTGGCTGTGGGCAGAGCCATCTAAGGAATCCTGGGGTTTGGAGGTTTCTGCCTGGCACTGTGGGGCCTGGGGACAGCGGGTCCCTTGTGCTGTGCAGTTTCTGTTTTTGAGACCGGGTCTCTAGCTCAGGCTACCTTTGGACCCTGGTCCTTCTGCCTCAGCCTCCCAAGTGCTGGGATTCACATGCCCGGCTGAGATGCAGATGTCATTAAGATGTAATCTGGGGGGAGCGGTAAATTCAGGACCAAATCTAGGACCCCTGGATACTTTGTGTTTGCAGAGTCTTAAGTCCCCAGATTGCTGGGCTGGGCTCCAGTTGTGTTCCTGCCTCAGCCTCCAAGAGTGTCAGGATTCCAGCCCCTCACGGCCGTATCAGTGGTTTTTATTGTGCAGTCGATAGATGGGCTCACTTGATCAGGTTTGGTTTGGGCGGCAATGGTGTGCGTTCAGCAGCCTGCTGTGTGATGGTGGAGGTCTAATCCCAGCTCTTCGGCTGCAGTCACCATCCCTTGAGGCAGGTGGGTGACTGCACCGAGCCACAGTGGCAGCACATGCCCGTGGTGAGGGCAGCTACAAGTTGGATGCCAGCCAAGTTGCAGAGCGAGACCCTGTCTCCACACCCCCTTCCCCCCAAAGCTGTGTAACCAGACCTGTTCCCTGCTGTGGGGATGGGACAGCTGTTCCTCGTGGTCCGTGCTGTGCCCGGTCTCAAGTGACAGTGCCCAGTGACTCCCAGGGCATGACCATGTGAGACCAGACCCCTAGCAAGTGCCCACAAGGGCTGCGTGGTTACGGTGCTCACCCTGGGTGTCCTGCCTCTGACAGACACCGCTGATGTCACTCCTGGGGGTTTTCACCACCCCCCATCGGTGGCTTTTCCAGCTGTAGTTTACATCTGTAGGAATCGAGCCTGCCCCAGCACGCCCGGCTCTGGGCACTGGGGCCTCGAATCTGCTGTTCGTTTGTGTGTTTTATACAGTTGTGTTCTGGTCCCCGTAGTTTCTAACACCTCCCATTTGTATGTGAACTTCTGCATCATTAAAGGTCTTTGAGAACTGAGTTTGATTGTGTAATATTATAATCTTACTATACTAGATAATTTTGTTCCATACTTAAGAGGCTTAAGAGAAACCATGGCAAAGGACACTGGCTGGAGAAAGTTGAAAGGCAGTTAATGAACTCGGGGGGCCGGTGCCTGGGCTGCCAGGGGCACCCCAAGCTTGTCCATGTGGCATGTGCTGGGCGTTTCTTCTGTCCAGACCTCTCTGTCCCTCCAAGCTGCCTTGAGAGTGGAGAGAGGAAGGTGAGCCACTTCCCAAAGAGCCCCCTTTTCTTCCTGTCCTAGGGGTTATGCCCAGGGTGCTCTACCAGTGCATTACACCCCCAGCCCAGTTTAATTTTTGAGACAGGGTCTTGGAAAACCACTGAGCCCGAACTTGTGACCCTCCTGCCTCAGCCTTGAAAGTAGCTGAGATTACAGGTTTGTGCCGCAGTGTCCAACTCTGGAAGGTGAAGGAGTTGGCCCCACACCGGGCCATGTGCTGTGACAGCAAGGGGAGCTTAGCCTGCTGTCACCCCCTACCCCTGAACCCAGCAGCCCAGCAGGGCAGTACTCGGCTGAGAAGCCCAGCAGAGGAGACGAGACATAGTCTCTGGCTGGAGAAACAAGCGGCCATCTACGTGCTGGAGCCGGTGCCCTCGGCCTCTGGAGGAAGCCCTGGCGAAGTCTGGTGTCCCCAGCCTTGCCAGGAAGGTGCAGGTGCGGGTGGCAGGGCTGACCACACATGCCAGGAGCCCCATGAGCAGCCCCTTGGGGATCAGCAAACAGCAGAGCAGGCAGTCCAGACACCTGACCTGGCCTGGAAGCACAGGGTCACCATGGCAACTGGCCCGGATGCCTTAGCACTCGGGCTAGTTCGGATTGCTCCAACGCACGAGACCCCGAGTCCAGGCCAGGACTGTCCCTGCTCAGCAAGGACAGACACCCAGCCCTGAGCCCTTCTTGTTCCCTGCTCACACAGAGCAGCTGCCGTGACTCCTGGGATCAGGACAAAGGTCCCCATGGCTGTTCATCCCGGAAGGTGAAGGCACATTGCACACAGTGAACTGGGTGAAGCTTGCTCAGGGTGTGAGTGGGTCCTGAGCAGTGGGAAACCTCAGCACCGGAAGGACCCGCACTAAGGGAAGCAGGCTGGCAGGGTCGAGAGCTTTGGAGATCCCTGTGCCGTGGATTCAGCTGGGGCCGCAGTGGTCATCCCGGCCACTCTGGAGACTGAGGCAGGAGCGGATATGAGTTGGAGGCCAGCCTGGGCAATGTAGCAAGAGCCTGTCTCAGAAAAAGCAAAAATGACTCCAAAACTTGATGTAGCTCGGCGAACAGATGTTAGAGCCTCCCAGTCCAGATGTCTTCGCCATCGGAAGGGGACCTTAGCCCCCCAACCACATGTTCTGTGCACCAGAGTTGGCAGGATGGGCTGGAGTAGGTTCCAACACCGCCTCTGTAGCCCTGGCAGGAAGACCCTCAAACTCTTCTTCCATCTTTTATCATCTTTCTTCCCCTTTTCTTGCAGTTTTGGGGATTGAACCCAGGGCTTTGCACTGAGCTGCAGTCCAGCCTTTTTTTTTTTTTTTTTTTTTAAATCTTTTATCAGGGCCCTGCTAAATCTCTACATTGCCCAGGTCGGACTCAAACTTGCAATCCTGCCTCAGCCTCCCAGGATGCTGGAATGACAGGTGAGCACCACCTGCACAGCCCAAAACCAATCTGAGTTGGGCATTGTGGCACACGCCTGTCAACCCTGCACTCTGGAGGCTGAAGCAGGGGGATCATTGCAAGTTCGAGACCAGCCTGGGCTACAAAGTGAGCTCGAGGCCAGCGTGAACTGCGTAGTGAGAACCTGTCTCAAAAAGACCGGAAGACAGATCTGAGAAGCAGGCGGAAGAAGAGCTCCCCCAGCTGGGGCTCCGCCCCCTCCGTGCCCCACCTACAGACGCCTGCTGGGCGTCACCTGGCGCAGTGCCAGCGAAGTTGTGTGACCAAGTCAGCAACTGTGTCACAGGAACGCAAGAGTCCCATGACCGATGTCCGGTTAGTTTAAGGTCCATCCCTCTGTCCAGAGGGTGGGAGGTGGGTGACGGCCTCTGGGAAGACCTCCAATCGCATCTGGCCTGTGAGGGGTGCAGCGCACTTCCAGGCGACGGTAAATGCACAACCAGGTGGACCTCTTGCTCTGCTTCTAAAGTAATACATTTTTCAGGGTGTGGTGGCTCCTGTAACGCTAGCACTTGGGAGGCTGAGGCAGGATCGCTTGACTGTAGGAGCACAAGCTAGCTGAGGCGACCCAGTCAGACTTCGGCCTATCTTTTCTTTTCTTTTTCTTTCTTTCTTCTTTTTTTTTTGGTACCGGGGATCAAACTCACGACCTCTTGCTTGCCAAGCAGGCACTTAATGCCACTGAGCTAAATCCCCAGCCCTCCTCAGCCTATCTTAAAAAAAATTTTTTTTAAAATCCCAATAAAGGGACCAGGGATGTAGCTCAGTGGCATGGTGCCTGCTGCCTGGTAAGCATAAATAAGGTCATGGGTTTGATTCCTGGTACAAAAAAAAAAAAAAAGAAAAAGAAAAGAAAAAGAGTAAAATAATTAAAATGCCAAATGCAAACCATGCCACATCCGGTGTCTCATTGGTTTGTTCTGGGGGTGGGGGTGGGGGTTGAACGCCAGGCTCCGCACAGGTCCCCTGAGCTCATGCTCCAACACCAAGTGACACTGCAATGTCTGCCTCCTTCCAAGGGTCCCATTCTGACCTTCAGACAGCCACTTATTCTGCTGTCCATCATCTGCTGGCCTTCCCGAGCTCTCTGGGTCTGTTCGTGAACTTGTCCTGCCTCCGGGTGGATGGGTGGACATTTCTCTCCTGGTCCATGCCCATCCCTGGAGTGCTTGGCCCTTGGCAGAGGACCTGGGCAGCTGTGGCCAGAGACATCAGTCCCTGGCTTCCCCGGGTGGACCCAGAATGTGCACTGACCTTTCTTGTCTGCCCTAACCCTGCCAAGGACCCCTTCCAGTAAAGGGGCTTTTTGTTTTTTGGGTTGTTTTGTTTGGTTTGTTTGTTTTTTGATTTTTTTTTTTCGGTACCAGGGATCGAACTCACGACCTTGCGCTTGCCAGGCAGGTGCTTAGGCCACTGAGCTAAATCCCTGGCCCTGTTTTTTGATCTTTTTGAGACAGGGTCTCACTATGCAGTTCAGGCTGGCCTTGAGTTTACTTTGTAGCCCAGGCTGGTTTAAACTCACAGCAATCCTCCTGCCTCAGCCTCCCAAGCGCTGAGATTGTAGCAGTAAAGGAGTGTTTGCGCTAGAGATTGAGCCCAAGGTCTTCACTCTGAGCTATATCCTCAGTCTTTTTTTAAAAATCTATTTTATTTCAAAGAGAAAAAAAAATTTTTTTGAAACATGTCCATCAGGGGGCAACAGTGGTACATATATTGTGCATTGTTCCCTAGCCTTTTTATCTTTTTAAAATTTTGAGACAAAGTCTCACTATATAGTTTTAAGACAGTAGTCTAGCTGGCCTTGAACTCACTACGGAGCCCTAGGTGGCCTCAGACTCATGGCAACCCTCCTGCCTCAGCCTCTTTAGTGCTAGGATTACACCATGCCCAGCTTGATATTTTAAAGATTTAATATTTTTTTCCATCTAGCTTTTTGGTTATCCCAAACAGGAAGTTTGGTCTGATTTATCTAATCTATCATCAATAGAAATGGCCTAAATCAGTGGTGACGAACCTGCGGCACCCGTGCCTCTCTGGGCTGTTTGTAACATTTAAAGTTCTAAAATTTTTACCATCACTGGCCTAAAGGGTCAATGTACTTATCATATTGTCCGTTTGTGACTTCTTTTATCCAGGATTTTGGTGGGAATTTTTTTTTTGTTACTGGGAATCGAACTCAGGACCTTGTGCTTGCCAGGCAGGCACTCTGCCACTGAGTTAAGTTCCCAGCCCTTTGGAGGGATTTTTTTTCTTTCTTTTCTTTTTTTTTTTTTTTTTTTTTTTTTTTTTTTTTTTTTTTTTTGGTAACAGAGATCAGACTCACAACCTTGTGCTTGCCAGGCAGGCACTTATGCTGCTGAGCTAAATCCCCGGCCCTCTTTGGAAGGATTTTTAAGGCCACCCACCCTGAGAAATGATTTTGCCAGACGATGTGATGAACACTATAATCCCAGCACTCTGTAGGCTGAGGCAGGAGGAGCTCCAGCTTCACCCTGGGATACATAGCAAGTGAGATCCCATCTTTATTTTTAATTTTCATTTATTTATGTGGTTTTTTTTTTTTTTGAGACAGAGTCTCACTATGTAGTTAGGGTGGCCTGGAACTCACTATGTAGCCCAGGCTAACCTCAAACTGGAGATGATCTTCCTGCCTTGGCCTCCTGAGTAGCTGAGACTGCAGGTGCGCGCCATCATGCCTAGCACAGGCCAGCCATTCCCGCATCCCAGCTGTCCTGGAAGCCCAGGAATCTGGCCAGAAGCCTGTGTTCTCTGGACCCACATGGCCTCCAGGGGGCCTACCCACTACGCCTGTCTCGTCAGGTTCAAATGTTTGTGCTGCTAGCGGTTGGCAAGGACCTTGGAATGTGGCCACCACATCAGGCCTGCAGACAGCCTTGGGGACACAGCTCCTCTCTCCACCTGGGCATGGGACAGCCAAGGGGTCTCAGCTCCTCTGGGGACAGTGACCAGACCCAAGTCCGCCCTGCAGGGCCAGGGCCCCTGCAAGAGTCGGGTGTGACTTAGTTCAAGCTCCAGTCAGCAAGCGTTCCACAGCCCCGCTCCCGGCCAGGCTGGCCTCCGTCCAGAGAAAGCCAAGCCAGGCACTGCCTGCAGGGTGTGCCCAGCACAGAGGGAGCCGCTGGGGCCACAGTGCCGAGGCTATGGGAGGAACTCTTGGCCCCACTTGGAAGGCAGAGGGTGGCCAGGCCTGAGGGGGGTACAGATTCTTGTCTTCTTGTTGCTGTTATTGTCATTATTATTATTAGTTGAGACAGGTCAGACTGGTCTTGAACTCACTGTGTACCCCAGGCTGGGCTCGAATTCTCAGCGACTCTCCTGCCTCAGCCTCTGTGTCTATCACCACGCCCACCAGGAGCAGGTTGTTTATCAAAGCAGTGATTTTTTTTTTCAGATTTGTATTTTGTCCTTGCTGTGATGGGTGACCATTGTCCCCGGCGCCTCCACCCCATATGGCCCTGAGTGCGGAGGTCACTATTCTGGATTAACTCCCTTAATCCCCAGAGCCACCCTGAGAGGTGGTGCTGTGAGGTCCCCTGCTGCACAGATGACAAATCAGGGGCTCAGAGAGGTCAAGCAACTTGGCTCAGGTGGCACAGCCAATGTGAGCCAGGGTTTGAACTCGGTCACATGGCTGGTGCCAGAGGGAGACAACAGCGAGGGTGGGGCCCAGGCAGGACAGCTGTGGCCTGAGCCTGGGCCAGTGCAGCCCTCCTGGAGGGAGAACTGAGAATGGGGTGGGCTGCTGATGCCCGGCCAGCCACCCCAGATGCACTTGTCCCTGGCCTGGGTGGGAGGGTGGGTGGGGGCGACAGTCAGGCCAGCTGGGGCTGGACAGCCAGCGAGGGGTCCCATAAGGCACAAGGGCGTGCCGCTGAGCCAGTGTGGATCCCAGGCTCCTTGGCCTTGGGCCTGGTGGCTGGGGGCAGCCTGCACCCTCTGGACTGGGAGCCCCGGGCTGGCCTGTCTGTCAGGTCAGGTCAGGTCGGAAGGTCTCAATCACTGCCTCAGCTCAGGGTTGTCCCCATTCTACAGAACAGGAAACTGAGGCTGGGGGCGTTGGCGCTTGCTTCTCTCTGGTCACCGAGGGCTGCCATGGGGCGTTGGAGGCGCAGGGCAGGTGGCCAGGGGGCAGGCAGCGTCTGTCCATACCATGCATTTGGAGGGGCCCGGTCTGTGCCAGGCACCCCAGGCCCCTCGCGGTTCACCTTCCCGCAGTGTTGCCTGGCCCGCACTGAGCAGGGGCGGCTTCCACCCAGCCAGGCCCTGGTGCTTGGTGAGAGGAAGTCGACTCTTCTCTTCCCCTGGAGCCCGGGTCTGGAGGGTTAAGAGGCCAGGCCTGGGGGCTGAGGCCAGAGACGGAGGCTCCCACCTGGCTGTGTTGCTTTGTGACGCCCCGGGGGGGGGGGGGAGTTCCTAACATCCACCTGGGAGCCTCCCCGCAAGGCCACCCCGACACCACACAGCGGGCTTCTCCCGGCTGCCCTCGGGCCTGCGGGCCGAGTCCCACACTGGCAGGGGCAGAAGGGATGTGGCCATCTGCCCAGGTGTCTCAGCTGTGCCTTGTCTGGGGAAGGGAGAAGAGAGGGAAGGGACCCCCAAGTCCTCACCACCTTGGAGTAAGTGCCAGCCCTCTGCCAGGCTCTGCAAAGCCATTTTAGAGGTGTGGACCTCGAGGCTTTGAGACAGGCCCCATGAGGGTGCAACTGGGCTGAGCCCCGAGCCAGGTCCTGCCCATGGGGGAAGGGTTTGTCCCTCCGGCTGAGGGGTCCCGAGAGGCCCAGGGGAGGGGAGCTGGGGCTGGGGTCTGTCTGTCAGTGCAGCTTCCCTAGAGGTGACCTGCGTGACCTGCTCTTCTTCCTCTTTTGGCCTCTTACTCAGCAGGACCTGCACGGGGCCCTGTCCAGGCCCCTGCCTGGGACTTCCGCCCTCCAGGAAGCAGCTGCAGCTGGCAGAGGACCCGACCCTCTCCCCCGTCTCCAGCTCCCCAGCCCTCTGCTCGGGTCCTGCCCAGCCCCCGGGCAGCAGGTGTTCCCTGGAGCTCAGAAGGCTCCAGAGTGGGAATGAGAGGCAAACTCTGCGTCCCGCAGCCCTAGAGGAGCAGCCCCAGGAGTGGGCACAGCCCACAGGGTTCGGCTGCACCCGAAGGGGCCTGGAGAGGGGCTGGGGAAGTGAGGGCAGGAATGAAGGCCTGCACCTCTTCCTGGGTCTGTGGTCTCAGGCTGCTTCTCACTCCCTGGCCCCAGTTTCCCCGTCTCTGTGAAGGGCTGAGGATTAAGGAACATATACAGCAGGTGTAGTGTCGCACACCTGTACTCTCCCCCACTCTAGGAGGCTGAGGCAGGAGAGTCACAGGTTTGAGCTCAGCCTGGGCAACTTAGCAATTTAGGGAGACTCCTGGCTCAAACTGAAACGTACACAGCACTGGGGGTGCAGCTCAGTGTGACGCTCCGGGTTCTATCCCCAGGGCTGCAACCCATTGATTGGTGACCCATAGTCCAGTACTTAAAGGAGGTCTGTGTGAGCAGCATCCAGCCGTGGAGAGCAGAGGTGTCATTACTGTGACAGCCCAGGCTGGGACAGCAGAAGCAGGCTGCACAGGCCTAGGGCCAGTTGTCAGAGGGACGAGGCGGCCCTGGTCCACACCAGCACCCCTTCCCCGGAGTCCTCAGAACGGAGTGGGGCTCAGGGTGAGGCTGCGGGAGTGGCAGGGCTGGGCTGGCACCGCTTCCTCTGCTCTCTGGCAGTGCTGGGGCCCTGGGGAGGCGGGAAGGAGCCCTCTCCACCTGCAGGATGCTCAGGCCCAGGGGTCTTGGACCCGGCGGGTGTGGACAGTGGCATCTGGGCTGGGTTGAGGGTCCAGGCCTCCCAATTCTGTGGCCCACCTCTGCCAGGTTGGGTGCTGGACCCACAGAGGCTGGTGGGACATGGGTCGTCTTGACCCCCAAGCTTGGGTCTGATGCCCTCCACAAATGCGAGCAGGCTCCCCGATACCCTTGGGCTCTGGTACAAGCCACGTAGGCGGCCGAGCTCCAGGCCCGGGACCCCACACTGTCCATCCGTGCACGTGAGCTCTGGTGGGTGCTGGCCCCACCCACGCTGGGCTCGGCTTCTCCGGCCCCGCAGGTCTGAGGAGGAGGTTTGAAAACGTGGCCCCGCCTGGCTGGGAGCCCAGTGCCAGGCGCCCTTTGCCCCTCCTGGGTTTCCCAGGAGCCACCCTACTGCCCTCTGACCTCCGGCCTTCTCCCAGGTGCTTCCCCAAGTCCTCAGATTGGCTCCGAGGCCACCGTTCCGAGCTCAAACCCAAGTCCCACTTCTGAGAACTGGACTCAGTGTCCTCAGCTGTGTTGTGGGGACAATACCCACCCCATGGAAACCCACTGTGACGGACGTCACTCAGACACGTGGCAGAGGGCAGAGGTCCCACAGGAGGCTGCCTTGGCTTCTTAGTTGTTACTTTCTTTCTTCCTTTTTTTTTCCGGCAGTGCTGAGGATGGAACCCAGAGTCTGCTCACTGAGCTCTGTCCCCAGCCCTTTTGCATTTGAGACATGCTTTTGCTTTTGGTAAATCACTAAAATAAATCAGGTATGGTAGCTCACGCCTATAATCCCAGCACTCGGGAGGCTGAGGCAGAAGGATTGGTGTGAGTTCAAGACCAGCCTGGGCTATATAGTTCAGGGGAACTATACAGCAAGACCTTGTCTCAAAAAACCCAAACAAATGAACAAACAAAATAAAACACTAAGATGCCCGACCTGGGCTCAACCTTGTGATCCTCCTGTCTCAGCCTCCCAGAGTCCTAGGACTACAGGTCTGCAGCGCTACACCTGGCTCCTGGTTATTTTGTCGTTTGAAGATATGTGTTATTTTTCTAAGATTTTAGAGTGCTTTCACTGGTGATTTTGCATTTTCCACGCATCGAACTACCTTTACAACCCTCTCTGGTTCTTTTGTGGGTGCTTCCACCCCCTGCTTTTCTAGCTCTAGTTCCCCCCCAGCCCTGTACACCTGCCCTTTGCCCTTTCTCCACGCTGGCCTAGTGCCCCACGGGCCCAGGAGTGGCACTACCACCTATGTGGATGGGACTGAGGAGGAGGCAGGGAGGGGGGCAGCCTGGCGGGGCGGCCAGAAGAGGGCCCTCCGTGCGCCCCAGAAGCCAAGCCAGGCCACCTAGGCAGCCGGAAGGAGGACTGGCCAGCAGCTGCTGTCTGAGGCCCCTCGAGGCCCTGCTCCGGCTGGGGCTCAGCAGAGCTGGGGAGCAAGTGGCAGCTTCTGGGGAGCAGGCTGGGGACGTCGGGCACCCCTGCAGATGCCCCCATGCCCACTGGGCACCGTGGGGGCAGCAGGGCGGGGTGAGATCAGAGGTCAGCTGGGAGCTGGAATCGCTCCTCGGACAGCACATTTTTGTCCTCTGAAAACTTATCTTTGCAAAGCCGTGGTGAAACAATTGTGCTCTTTCCCGGGCCCCTGCAGTCCCCAGACGGCCGGCCCATCTCGGCGGGGGCTTCGGGAAGGCGAAATTTGTAAAATGTCTGTAGGAGGGGAAGAAAGGCGCTTTGTGTGGGGCCAGGGCCCTGGCCATTGGTCAGCTCCGAGGCCCCCGGCTGGCCGCTCCCAGAACGCTCCCCTCCCGGGGAGGCTGCGGGGCCTGCCGTGGTCCCTGCAGCCCCTCTCGGCCCAGGATCTGTTACGTCCAGGCCTCGGGGACTCAGGTCCCTGGGGCCTCCAGCCTCAGAGGGGCTAGGGGCTCCCTCCAGGCCTCGGCATGTTCCTGTACTGGAGGAAGCGGGGTGCCTATGAACTGGAGGCGCTGCCGGGGGACCTGGCCGAGCTGGGGCTGGGGGCCGTGGAGCGCTTCTCTTGGAGCTCCAGCCTGGACATCATCGAGGACCTCACGGGTAGGTATGGCCTGTGGCCCCAGGCGGAACCCCCGGACAGCCTCTCAGTCCAGCGCCTGGGGCCACTCCCTGCAGGTGGAGGGGGACGGAGCCCCACCCGAGGGCCACCCCTGGAGGGGTGGGGGCCGAGCATGGAGCCCACGCTGGGCACAGGCCCTGCACTGGGGCTGGCCTGGGCCATCGTGCCCACCAATGGCCCAGGTCAGTTCCGGGCTCCAGTTCTGGGCTCTGACTGCCTCACACCTTGGCAACCAGGCCTCACAGTTCCTTGGGGCTGTGGTGTGGGATGACTCCTTCTGGAATGTTCAGTTCCCGTTGTCTCCATGTTACAGTTGAGGAAACCCATTCACTGTGAAATCTAGCCTCTTAAGAGTCGTGACAGCCAGGCATGGTGGTCCTTGCCTGTCATCCTAGTATTCTGGGAGGCTGAGGCAAGAGGATTGTAAGTTTGGGCCAGCCTGGACAATTTAGCAAGTTAGTGAGTCTGTATCTCAGAACAAAGCCTGTGGTAGACTCTGAAGCATTGGCCTAGCACATCTGAGGGCCTAGGACTGATCCCAAGCAGTTTATTTGCTCTTTCTTTCTTTCTTTCTTTCTTTCTTTCTTTCTTTCTTTCTTTCTTTTTCTTTCTGGTATTGGGGACCAAACTTGTTCCTCACCAGCCCTACACCCTTGGGGACACTCCAGCCCAGCTGGGTCCCAGGCCGTCACGAGAAGGAGAATAATGGAATCTCCATGTCATCCTGAGGGGTCCTCTGCTTCCTGGGGCTCACTAGGGGGGAGATGAAGCCCCACCTGTACTGGCTTCATTGTCACCAGCTCCATCTTAGTTCAGGGCCTGACCCTGGGACGCCTGTGTCCTTGGACTGGGGCTGTGGCCAGGCCCTTCCCTAGCCCAACCCCATGGCTGCAGGACCTGGAGAGTGATCATCAGGCCTGGGGCTCTGGGGGCAGTGAGAGGGACCCCTCAGACCACCAGGGAAAGGGTCCAGAAGGGAGCTGGGCACCGCTGCTCCCAGAAAGGGGGTGGCTGCTCAGGAGACACGAGTGACCCATGTCTCTATGCTTGTTGGACCAGCACCAGGCTTGTGGGCCGGTAGAGGTGGCTGCTTGGTGGGGTGGGAATGGCACTGTGCCCACCTGGACACCAGAGCTGGGTGCTGTCTGAAGTGTGGGCAGGAGGCTGCAGAGCAGGGCTGCATGAGGAGCTGACTTCTCTGCCCGGGTCTCGGGCCATGTAGGGCGCGGACAGGCCAGGCAGGAGGTGGGCACCGGGTGGAGACAGTAGGTGGCGATGTGCCTGGTGCAGGGCAGAGCTCTGGTCCTCTCAGTGGGGGCAGGCTGGGTAAGTGTGGGAGTCTTGTCTGCCAGTAGGTGCGGGGGTCCCTACATGACCAGAGTCCGGCCTTGGTCACATCATTGGTCCCGCCACCAGGCAGGGAGGCCTGGTACAGCTGGTCTCACCCCTGGCCCCCAGGTAGAAGGTCCCCTGGGGGTGTGGGAGTCATGGTTTTTGAGGCTTCATCTTCCCCAGGCCTTGCCTGTGTATTCTCTGCCCCCATTGCTCAGATGTGACTTGGAGTCACACAGTGTGATCCAAATACACTGCAGAGGCTAGAGGTTTAGCTCAGCAGTATAAGTGCCCGCTTGGCAATCACGAGGTCGTGAGTTCGATCTCAGGCACAAAAAAAAAAAAAACAAAAAAACCCCAAAAACACGGCAGAGGATTAAATGAAAAAGTATTCAGGAGAAGTAAAAGGAATTAAAATGTGTTATGTACATGGTGAATTTAATCATTATGTACTGCAAACATGCTAATAAAACTTTTTTTTCTTGTCTTTTTGAGGCAGGGTCTCACTATGCAGTTCAGGTTGGCTTTGGGCTCACTTTGTAGCCTGGGCTGTTCTCAAACTTGCAGCGATCCTCCTGCCTCAGCCTCCAGAGTGCTGAAATGACAGGCATGCGCCACCATGCTTGGTTTAAATAAAAGTTTTAAAACTACATAAAAATTAAATTAAAAATTTATTGTGGTAAAAGACACATTGCCATTACACCCCAGAATACTCCTCTGGCTTTAGGTTTGTTGTTTTTTAAGTACCGGGGATTAAACTCATGACCTCACACTTGCCAGGCAGATGCTTATACCACTGAGCTAAATCTCCAGCTCCTCTGGCTTTGAACACACTCATTCTATCATTTTTGCCACTTTCGAAGCAATTCAGAGTCCTCTTTCCTGAGTGTTTTTTACACCCTGCAGTTGAGCGTCACCCAGCGGAAAAGCAGGCCCCTCAAACACAGCGCTGCGTCCGCATCCAGCTTGCTCCCCGGATCTGGCCCCGTGTAATTTCTGGCTTTTCCCTAAAGTCAAAATGACCGTGAAAGGAAAATGTTTTGAATTCATTCAAGACATTGAGGCCGTCAGGCATGGTGGTGGCACACGCCTGTCGTCCCAGCACTTGGGAGGCTGAGGCAGGAGGAATGCTGTGAGTTCTGTGCGCCACAGAGTAAGTTCAAGGCCAGCCCTCATTACATAAAAACGCCCTGTCTCTAAAAACCAAAACAAAACAAAACAAAAAAACAGCATGGCAGTCAGAACAGTCCATCAGACACTCTCAGGAAAGAGAAGTCCAGAGCTGCTTCAGAAAGTGCAAGAACGATAGGGTAAGTGTGTTTGAAGCAAGGGAAGGATTTTGAGGGGAGAATGTCAGTGTGTCTTTTACTGTACTAAATGTTTTTTTTTTTTTTTTTTTTTTTTTGGTACGGAAATTGAATTCAGGACCTTGTGCTTGCCAGGCAGGCACTTGTGCCACTGAGCCAAATCCCAGCCCCTACTGTACTACATTTTTATAAATCATGTTTGACTTTCACTGTATTTGATGATCACACCTGTGGAAACTCCATCCCTCCTGCCTCTGGAGGCTCACACTGACCACCTCCCCCAGCTCCGGGGCTCCCTGATCACACGCACTCACATGTGTGTGCACACCCCTGTTTCAGCCCTGGCCCCTGGTGTCTTCATGGCCTCCCTCTGGGGCAGGCCCATCCTTGGTGTCCCCTTTATTCTGGCGCAGCTCAGTCAGGTCACCAATGGTGGCACTCAGATCCTTCCCCAGCCTGAACCCTGGGGCCTGGCCCCCGCTAGCCCACACATGCCTACACCCATGCTCCCCCAGGCTGGCGGGGAGGCCCTGGCACCCACACAGCCATCGAGTGACAGCACGTGAGCAGACTGGGGGAGGGCTCAGACGGCGGAGGGTGTGCTGTGCACACAGCTGCCTGCGTGGGCCTGGTCCCTGCCTCCAGCTGGCCCCTGGCCCCAGTCCATGCGGTGGGTGTCTGGCTGCACTGGCCCAGGCCCAGGTGGCAGTGGGGCTCCCGCACGCAGCCTGACTCTCTGGAATTGGCATTGCAAACCTATTTCTGCAGCCTGGCTCCTGTTTCTCCTTTAGTGGTATTGGTTCCTCCGGGGCGTTTGGGAGGAAGCCCATAGCGGCCGGATGGACAGACGGACAGATGGGCAAGTGCTCATGGCAGCCTTGGTCAAAGGAAGTGGCCGCCTAGCCACAGGCCTGCGAGTGGGAACCGTGCAGGCAGGCCATTTCTCTGGCCCTGGGAAGGAATTCTGAGAGGGTCCTCCCACCTCATGGGACTGTCCCCGGGGGACGTGAGGGTCAGGCAGTGATCAGGATCCTCCACTGGGGAACAGCGCCCACGATAGTACTGGGCTGCAGGCCAGAGCCACACTCTTCCAGGGGTTCCCCTTAACTGCTGTGCCCCAAGATGCCCCAGGGCCCTGGGGAAGGTGGCTCAGGGCTCATTTGTTCCCAGCATCCTCAGAGGACCTTCCCATGTCCAGGGTAGGGGTGACAGGTGGCTGGGACCACAGCCATTTGCCCAAGATGTGCCCCTCTTGCTTTGGGCAAAGTTTGGGTGGAATCTTGCCTTCCTCAGGGACCCCAGTGAGGGTGTCCAGCTGTCCCAGGAGGGCAGAGCATTACTGTTTCCTGGGAGGGGAGGGGCAGGAGTGGGTCGGGAGGCTCTGTCCTCTTGGGGGAGAGGGTTCATGGGGCAGATGTGGGTGAAGGGGTCAATTCATGGGGGCATTATTCACATCTGCCCAACACCTAACTGTGCCAGCCTAGTGATTAGGGGCACAGCCTTCTAGTCTTAGGGACCTGGGCTCCAGGCCCAGCCTCCTCATAATCTATATGGCCTTAGGAAAATCCCTCTATCTCTGAGCCTCAGTGTCCTCATCTGTAAAATGGGGACAGTTGTTATACCTCCCTCTCTCAGTTGTTCATAACAATTCTGTCCAATAGATCTTTTGTTACTTTTAACTTTTCTAGACAAAAACTTTAGCTGGGGGTTTAGCTCAGTGGTTTAAGTGCCTGCTTGGTAAACATGAGACTGTGAGTTCAATCCCTAGTACCAAAAAAAAAAAAAAAGGAAAAACTTTAAAAAAAAAAAAAAAACAGGGGGAATGAATTTTTTTTTTTTTTTTGGCTTTTTGAGACAGAGTTTCACTATGTGGTTCAGGTTTTGGCCTTGGACTCACTTTGTAGCCCAGGCTGGTCTCGAACTTGCAATGATCCTCTTACCTCAACCTCCAGAGTGCTGAGATTACAGGAGTGTGCTACCATGCCTGGCAGGGTGGTTGGGGAAATAGCTCAGTGGCACAAGTGTCTGCCCAGGCAAGCACAAATTAGATTCCCAATGAGAGAGAGAGAGAGGGAGAGAAAGAGAGAGAAAGGGCTAGTGATGTAACTCAATGTGAAAGCCTCAGGTTCAATCTCCTGTATCTGAAAACAAAACAACACAAAACAAAAACACAAAGATATGGCCAGGCGTGGGGGCACAGGGCTGTGTCATCCCAGCACTTGGGAGGCTGATGCAGGAGAACTGCCAAAAGTTTGAGGCCAACCTGCACTAACTATGTAGCGAGATTCTGTCCCAAAACAAAACAAAACAAAACAATCCCAATCTAGAAAGACACCACTGGGGAGAAACTGTTCCTTCTTCCTCCTGCGCTAAGTCTTTATAAGTGCAGCGCACTGTGGGCAGCAGTGCGGGCCTCGTGGTGAGGGCCCTATGGCCGTGGTAGCCGGGAGCCACCATCTGGGTTCAGACAGCACTGCAGTGTTGGGCATGAACCAAGGCCCCTCAGGTGCTCAGCAGCAGCGCTCTGGTCAGCCTCAGTTTCCCTCGAAGCCACATGGGGAAGACAGGGGCATCAGGACAGCGGGAGTCAGGTAGGGACAGGCCTGGGGGACCTGGATATGTGGCCACAGGGACACCTCCCGGGGGGAAGAGGTGTTCTCTCCAGAAAGGGCAAGACACCTGCAGAGCGTGATGCGGGGACAAAGGGACCGGAAGGGGTGAGGCCACAGCGAGTGGTGGGGACTGTGGCTGGAAGCAGAGGCTGTGCTGGTGCAAGGCAGACAATGCCCTGGGATCAGAGCCTTCGGGAATGCTGGTCCAGGGCCTCCAGGCTCCTCTGGTTAGTTGAGAGAAGCCAAAAATCTGGATTTTTATGTCAAATCTCCTGATTTTTCAAAGTTGGCAGCAGTTCAAATTCTTTTGAAACACTGTGCTCGGCCAAACAAAATATGTCTGCCGGCCGGCTTCGGCATGGTTCTGGTGCGGATCGTGTAGGGGGAGAAGCCAAAGTCCTGCGACAAAGACTGGGGGCAGGGACGGCTGGCGAGCTGAGGGGCCCTGGCTCCAGCTGCAGGAGCGGGAAGCTGGCTGGGCCGTTCACTGTCAGGCAGAGAGAGAGCGAGCTCTGGCACCAGTGTGGGGGCAGAGGGAGGGCAAGTGCGGGGTGCCAGGTCTGTCTGGGGCCTGGCTAAGGTGGGGAGCAGAGGAGAGAGGGGCCCAGGACCCAGGGAGACCCAGGACAGGCCGTGGGAACTGCCCGGTCCTCCCCTTCTCCCTCTCCTTTCCAGAGTCCTCTCCACTGGCGGGCTCCTTCTGCGCGGGGGCCCGTGGCCCCGCTGCCCCCAAATCTCAAGGCCTCCCATCCACCCAGACTGACTTCATGACCTCGAGCCCATGGGAGTTGCCGGCTTCCATTCAAACTCTCAGTGATCCTGATTGGCTGAGCTGGGCTGGGGCCACCTCTGGCCCAATCGGCTATGTCCAGGGTGTGACATCACCAGGAGAGCCCCTCCTCACCAGGCCCACCCCTTCTGTAAGACCTATAGGTGGGACAGGGAGCGGGGCAAGGGGCTCAAGGCTGGCTGGCTCTTGTCCCCTGCCTGACCCCACACTCCCAGGGCCCCCTCCAGGCCGGGCTGTGAACTGCCAGGGTCCTGACTGATTTTATTTTAAAGAGGAAAATCAAAATTTCAAAGCATGGTATTTAGAGGGTAACCATGGTTAATACATTGCATATTGTTATTTTTAAATTAGTTACTCAGAGTACAAGATCTATGTATTTAATTGTCCAAACAATACTAGCACAAACCATTTTTTCCAATGAACTAAGAGAAATTAGTAGTATCTTAACTATCATTTATATATATATATATATATATATATATATATATATATATATACACACACACACACATACATTATTTTTTCAGCTTCTCACACTAGGGAGACAATACAATGTTTATGTATGTGACTCTGATTTATTCCACTTACGAGTATGGTCTCTATTTACCTATAAACATCTTAAGTTTATCCTTGTTTATGGCTGAGTAGTATTCCATTGTATAAAAATGCCACGTATTTTTTTGGGGGGGTACCAAGAATTGAGCTCAAGATCTTGTGCTTGATAGGTAGGCATTGTGCCACCGAGCTGTATGCCCAGCCCCCACATCTTTTTGATCCATTCCTCAGTTGATAGTTATTTAGGTTGTTTCCAAGATCTAGCTATTACAATTATTTTATTTATTAATTTATTTTGGATTTTTGAGACAGGGTCTCACTATGTAGTTCAGGCTGGCCTTGAACTGACTGTGTAGCCCAAATTGGCCCTGAACTCCCGGAGATCCTCCTGCCTTAATCTCCTGCGTGCTGGGATGATAGGCAGCCCCACAGACTGTAGACCCAGGGTGTCTCAGCTTTGGACCTGAGCTTGCAGAGAGCTCCCTCCAGGGAAGCCAGGCCCAAGCAACCCAGGGCACAGGTCCACCTTGAAGACCAGCTCTTCAGCCATGCTAAGGTCAAGGGTGAGAGGTCAGGGTTCACATGAGCAGACCTTGGCAGCCCTGTGGCCATGTTGGGCAATCTGGCCTTCAGTGGTTGTGGCCTGGAGCAGCTGTGGCAGGGTGTAGCAGGCTGCTGAGGCAGGCAAAGCCCAGGGTAGCAGAACAACCACACCCTGCAGGACAGAGAGCGGAACTCCAAGGATTGGGGATAAAGGGCTCTACATCCAAGTTTTGAAAACTCAGGGCTCTGGAACCTTCCTGGGGCCAAGAGATGCTTCCAGACCGGGTGCACAGAGCAAAGCTGGTTGGGGCTCCAGGTCCCTGTGGAATCCAGATGGCTGAGGCGGCACTGCTGGAGCCGTGGCTGGTGCCATCCCCGACGTCCTCCTCCCTTGCACCAGCCTGAGCACGGTGCGGGTCCCCTCTGGGGATGTCCAGCTCCACATAGGAGATGGCTGCCCCAGGAGCAGGACATGGACACTAGACAGTGGCCCCCTCTGGCTGAAGCCTTAGGACACCCATGTGGACCCTTCCTCACCGCAATGCATATGCACTTGCCCCTACAAGGGGCCGACCTACTTGTCAGGCTCTTGGGGACCTCTCCAAAGCTTGGCAGGGTCACCAGCAGGTCGCTTGCCCCCAGCCCCAGGCTTGACACTTGGGAGCCTTCCTGGTCCCTTGATGTGTGTTGGCTGAGTGAACCCAGCAAGCCCAGAAGTCCTGGCACCCAGCATAGTCCCTGTCAAGAGTCCTGGGATGGGGACAGGGACTGGGTTCCAGTCTCCTGGGAGTCCCAGGGCCCAGCACAGGGCAGGGACCCCCACATAGGTCCCACTCCAGCCTTTGGAAGCTGGGTCCTTAATGCTCCTGGTGTGGTCTTCGGGAGCCAGGAACCCATGTGCAGGGTGGGATGGGGCCCTGAGGAGGCCCTTGGGGGTCTTGGCTTTTGCCCATGAAAGCTGTCAAGTGCAGATGACCCCTCACATAAAGTGCAAAACCAGGGGTCGCTGCCAGGACAGGGGCGGGCACCCTTGGGGGTGAGGCTGGGGTTCAGGGGTGCCTGCTGCTTGGCCTGGGTGCTGCCTATTTTGCGGCCACGAGTTTGGTGGGAGTGTAGGGAGCTGTGTGCTTTCTGTGCCTAATTAACCTTTAATCAAGTTTGGAAACCGTGAACCAAGAGAGAATAATGCTAAACCTACAGGAGCCACTGGGGCCACTGCCAAACACGGAGCCCAAACCCTGGGTCTGCCTGCCTCCGGGACTTAAACTTTCTGACCCGGGTGACAGTCACTCTGCTTGGGTCGGGGCACAGGGTCTGGAGCTGGAGCGGGGCTGGGGGGGTGGTCCTGCCCTGTACAGCTGTGTCCTCCGCCGCCCCCCACCCCGCCCCCTTGCCGGCTCTCCCGGCCACAGCGCAGGCTGGGAGGGGGGGCGCTGACCACTCCCTCGCGGGGCGTGCGGTGGGAGGGACCCACCTGGGACACACCCCGCCTGCTCGCTCGCTCGGGAGGCGCCAGGGCCGCGCGGCGCCGCGGGCTCCGTCCCTCCGGTGGCTCGGCTCCCCGCCCCCGCCAGCGCCCGCCGCCCACCTGCCCCGCCCGGCCTCGTTGCTCCGGCACCGTCACCCAGCCCGCCCGTGCCCAGCTGGTCCGCCCGCCGGCGCCTGCTCATGGGTGAGTGCGGGGCTGAGGCGCCGGGCCGTGGTGCAGGCCGGGGCGCGGGGCACGGGGCGCCGGGCGCGGGGAGGGGGCGCTGCGCGGCGCGGGCTGCTTGGTGGGGGGGCCCCAGCCCTGCCCAAGACCCCCTGCGGCAGCGCCCTGCTTCTCCCCTCCCCCGCATCCTGCAGCCCTCAGGGGGAGGGGTGGCTTGCAGGGGGCCAAGTGCAGGGCCAGACCAGGACAGCGGGGAGAGGGGGAGTCCCCCCAGCCTCCGTGGTGGGGGCGTGTTTGCCCGCAGAGAGTGATTCAGAGGGCATCTTGGACCTCCGGACTCCCAGCCCTGCCCCAGCAGCCTGCTGGGACCCCCTCAGAAAATGTGGGGCCTCAAGAGGTCACCGAGCCCCCCTCCCCACACTAGTGGGACAGAAGGAGGGGGCCCGCTGATTCCCACAGCCGTTTCTCCCCATGGAATCTGGACAGTTTCCCCGGGGAGCCGGAACAAGAAAAGGGCTGCACACAGATTCCGGGCAGATAAGTTGGCATTTAAAAGAGAAAAGGACACTGACCTGCTTTGAAATAGCATTGAGGAGACCGCCCCACCCGTCCCTGGTCGGGAGGCCACTGGGGTCCCGGGGGACCTGGGCACCCCGTGCCCGGCTGATACCCTCTGCTTCCTTCCACAGACGACCAGAGCCCAGCTGAGAGGGGCCTGCACTGCCAGCACCCGGCCTGCATGGACAAGGGCCGCGCCGCCAAGGTAGGAGGCTGGGCAGCGGGGTGCTGGGGGTGCAGGGGACCAGGCCCTCACTGCCCTCTCTACCAAGCCTGATGTCCATGGAGCTGCCGAGGGTGCAGCAGGCTGGTACCTGTGCCCTCTAGGTAGTGGCGCAGGGCGGCTAGTCCAAGATGCAGAAAGGGGCTCTCCCGGCCCAGGAATGGCTGAGTGCTAGGACTTCTGCCAAAATGGGGGCCACCTCTTGCAGACGGGACCTTTGCAGCAGCCCTGGGGTGCCGAGGGCCACAGCCCAGGTCATAGATACGGAAGCTACAACTCGACTCCCATGGGAGAAGTGGTCCCCAAGGTTGGGTTCCAGTGCCTGGCTGGCACCTGGCCATGCTTCAGGCTTCCGCATGGAGCTGGGACACTGGGACTTGGTGAGCGTGACTGTGGCTGTGGGGATGACAAAGGGAGGAAGAAGGGACCGCCTGGCCTTGGATATGGGGCTCAGCAGTAGGGCAGAAGATAAATCAGAAAGAACAAGGCCAGGACAGGGGACAGCAGCGAAGGCAGTGCCCACACACCTCCGCCTGTGACGCCCAAGCTTTGTGAGCCTCCGGCGAGGCTGTGGCAGCTGTGCCGGGAAGGCGCTGTCACCCCACTCCCCAGATGATGACACCAAGGTTCAGAGAGGTTGTGACTGGGCTGAGGCCCACAGTGTGTGTGAGGTGGAGCCAGGGTTGGGCCCCCGTGGTGTGTGTTTGAGTGACCAGAGCAACTGCTGTGTCAGTGCAGGTGCCAGGACTTAGCAGTGTCTGTCTTCTGAGGTGTGTCCTGGCCACTTAGGAGTGGTTAAACTGAGTCTCAGGGGGAAGAAGTGGTGTAGCCAAGGACCCATGACTGGGAAATGGGAGACCAGAGATTTGAACCCAGCACCCAGGACTATTATGCCAGGGCCCTTGTTGCTAATCACTGTGGCTTGGTCCTGCCAGCTGCAGGAGTCAGAGATGCCACCTCCCATCCCAGCTGCCCCAGACACAGGCACACGATGAGAAGAACACGCAGGACTGTTCTGGGGGTGGCGGGGAGGGGGTGCCTTCAGTTGCCGTGGTCACCAGGCTGGGGGGCGGCTGTGATGTCAGATGCAATCTGTTGGCACTGCTGGTGCCTGGCACTGGGCTCCCGCACTGGCGGCTTGCCTCTCCCTGGATGGGGGCTCCAGGCAGCCGTGCGCATCCTGCCAGGGGTCTGCAGAACCCCAAGGCCTCTGTGAGGTGACCTAGGAGCCGGGACCCCCTGTGACAGCCTGCCTGGGGCCTGGGGCCTGCTGTACACCTGTGGAAAGAGAGTGGCCTGGGCTCTTGACAGCCCCCATACCCACTGGAACCAGCAGAGCCTGCAAGGGGAAGTGTGGCCTTGTCCCAGTGCAACCCTTTGGGACAAGTGACCCAGACTCTTTGTGGGCGCACAGATGCCCAAGTGATGGAGGAGAGTTAGGGAGGACATCCTGGAGGAGGAGGCCTCTGCTGGAAGCGGAAGCAGATAGATAGGGGAGGAAGCAAGGATTGTCCAGGAAGGGGGTGCTGTGGGACACAGGTGGCAGGTGGAGGTGACAGGAGGAGAAGGACATTCGGGTTTGGTAAGGCAGAGGAGTGGAGATGGTTGCTGTCTGTTATCACAGCTTTTCGTGGCTGGACACTTTAGGTGCTGGGTGGGTGTGAGGAATTTGTGCAATCTCAGTGAACTCCTGTTCCGCGGGTAAGGAAACCTAGGCCCAGAGAGGGGCCGGGACCTAGTATCCTCATGCAGTGGCCTGGCTGGCAGAGCTTGCCCCCCCCAGCTCTGGGGTTTAAAAGTTAATTAATTAATTAAAGAGTTGTAACAGGGTCTTGCTACTTAGCTCAGGCTGACCCTGAAGTCACTATGTAGCCATCCTCCTGTCTCAGCCTCCCGAGTGAGTGCACCCTACCATGCCATTCTCTGAAGGACCACTTGCAAAGAGGACCATACCCTTCCCTTCCTGCCACTGTGGGGCTTTCCTTAAGGCTCCTGAGATGAATCAGCTCCCCAACCCTGCCTTGTGCCCACCGAGTCAATCTAACCAGCAGGGGCTTCCTGGAGGCTGTGGTTAGAGTCCTGGGAGTAAGGAAGTGCTGCGGGCTGGGGATGTAGCTCAGCAGCACAAGCACCTGCTTGTCAAGTGCAAGGTCCTGAGTTCGATTTCTGTTTCCAAAAGGGGAAAAAGTGCTGGGATGGAGGAGAGCTGAGTGAGCAGGAAGGGATATGGGGGGCCTATAAGGAGGGCGAGGGGCCAGGGAACAGAGGGTAGGGACCCTGCCTGTCCAGGGTGAAGATGTGGGCTCCGGGACCTTGACTGCTCTTCTGCAGGGACTGCTGGTGACCCCAGTGTGGGGCATATGACCAAGTCACCTCAGATTGGGCAGCTTCTCTGTGGCTCCTGGGAATCTGAGTGCAGGTCCATTGTGCGGTCTGCCCACCTTGGGCAGCAGGACGCTGAGATGTGGGCTTAGACCAGGCCTCCCTGTCCCAGAACCCCGGTTCTCAGGAGCTGTCAGGAGGATGGCAGGGAGGGGACACTTTTTCTGCTTGGCTTCTGAGGGCCTGGGCAGGGAAGCAGGAAGGCGACATTCACATTGGTCCAGGGAGGGTTCAAACAGCTGCAGGGGTGGTGAGCCTCACAGCCCACGGCGTATCCAAGCCGACAGACAGTGACATGCAGATAGGTGTGGAGTGGAGGCTGCGTTTGGTGCCCTCTGAGTTCCGTCCGGCATTTATGGGCATTCGAGGCCTTTGAGTTCTCAGGAATGAGTGCAGGGGTTGTGCAGGGGGCCGGCGGCCCCAGGGCGGAACGTGGGCGTGGAGACAGGGGCGGAGCATACGGTGGGCGTGGAGAGGGGCGTGGCACAGGGTGGGCGGGGCAGCGCCCTCTCCCAGAGCTCCCGCAGCAAGGAAAAAGGGCTGGCTAGGTTCTTTGCTTCCTCCAGTGGGAACCCCTGGTCCCGAATGCATTTAGAAGAGTCAGGACTCCTCAAAGGGCGGATTGGCCCCTTTTGCTAGCCAGGGGCCCAGAGAATCGCCGTGATTTCCGAGGCACCCTGGGGGCGCGATTCAGAACCCAGCGATTTTTGTAGTGGAGCAGCTTGGGGAGACCCCATCCCCTCGACCCGCTTCTGGTCCTGGCCCCAGGGGCTCTTTCTGCTGCCCAGGGCAGCTTCCTGCATCAAGCTTCGCCCCCTACAGGTCAGCGCCTGTCCTCCAGCCCAGGTTAATGACCAGAGACAGTGAACTTTCTGGAGAGCCCGTGGAGACAGTCCCGTCCCGAACCCACTCTCCTGAGCCTGGATCCTAGGTCCCCCTCAGCCTCCGTGTGGCCTCGTGCTGCCTCCTGGGCCTTTCGCGAAACCCCTGGTCCCCAGCCTAGCCCACGCAGATGGTAGCCTTGCCTGGCCCAATGTAATTCCTCATGGCTGCTGTCCACTCCCCCTGTGTACCCACTGTGACTCGAACCCCGGTCTTAGCGAGGAGACCCAGGCCTGTGGGTGAGTCTCACGGAGAAGTAGGGGCTGGGCTCCCCCTGAATTAATAGAATCCCGAGTTAAGGGTTCCACAAAGTTCCTGGCCTGTGGGTGGATTTTGGGGGCCCCACTGGCTCTACCTCTGTTTAGGGTAGAGTGAGCTAAGGTGCTGCCCTTGCCTTAGAGATCTTCGGGTTCTGCCCGGAGATGAGCTCTGAGGAGCCTGTGGAGGTTGTCGCAGGGCAGGGGGTGGAGGAGGGGATTTGGGGAGGTTGTGAGTCACTGTCTGTGCCAGGTAGAAATGTCCTCTTGGGCCAGCAGGGGGTGCTGGAGGCCACACCGAGGCTGTGTTGGGGAGGAAAGGAGTGAACCGTGGCAACCTTCACACAGTGGAGGCCCAGGGTGTGCTGCACCCTACCAGTTCCTCAGTAACTTGCCTCAGGTTGGGTTGGGGTGCTCTGGGGTGTTTGCTACCTGCTGCCCCTCTCCTGTTCTCTTCCCCTCCCCCCCCGCGGCCCCCCCCCCTCCAGGGCAACACTAGGACCTCAGGCAGGAAGTTCTACAGAAGTGTGTGTGTGGTGGTGTCTCTGTGCATTTGGGGAGGATCGGGGTGGGGTGGCTGGACCCCAAATCCTCTTCCCTGTTCCTTCCTGAGGAGCCTGCTGTGTGGCCCTGGAGAAGGGGGTGCTTAGAGTCCATTTGAGGCTCCTGTTACCAATTCTGGGGTCAGGGCTCCAGGGGCAGGTGGGAGGTGAGGATCACAGACAGATTGAGACCACCCCAGAGGAAAGGGCCCATGCTGTGGGGCCCCTTGGCTCCTGCTAGCTGCCTGGGCACAGTGGGCCCGGGGACATGTGGGGGACAAAGGGTGAGGCCCAGGCAGAGGGAAAGGAATGGGAGGAGCCAGGGAGCTCTGGCGGCCTGGCAGAACCACCCCACTCTGGCAGGCCTGCCCAGGCTGGCAGGCTCCACCCTTGAATTTCCGAGGTGCTAGTGGGGCTGAGCCCCTGACAGGGGCATCGCTGTACCCGGGGCACCTGGGCTCCTAGTTCTAGGCCAGTCAGTCCTGTTGGCTGAGCATGGAGCGGGCCCTAGATCCTGCCCCAGGCCTATGGCATCTCCCAGCCACAGAACTCTTTATTCACCCTGTCCGGGCTGGGGTCCCAACCCATTGTGGGACAGAGAGGCCCCCAGGTCCCCTGGATGCTATCTGCTTTTCTGGGCCTCAGGGAGGTGGTTTTTGGGGGCTTCAGTAGTCACCAGTGTCTGGGTTCTGGGTCTCATAGTGGTTTCACCAAACGCCCTGACTCACGGGCCTGCAGTGGCTGGCTGGCTGGGGAGTGGCTCCCTAGACCTCTTGGGTCTGCTGCTGAGAGGCCCCAGGGGAAGCCAGGTGCTCTGTGCACCCCTTCCTGCAGGGCCTGGGTTCCTTTCTCTTCCCACTCTGTGCTTCCTTGGCCTGGGCTCTCTCAAGAGCAGTCCTGTGCCCTAGTGGTTGGCATAGCCAAGTGACAGTACAACTCAGGGACTTCCAAGCCCCAGTTCCTCAGGTGTCCCCTGGTAGGGAGGTGGAAACTTCCCCTGGCCCAGCTGTGGTCTCCACTTGATGTGACCTGCATACCCCATACCAGGGAGATTCTCCCCATGCTGGCTGTGGGAGCTCCCTGGCCCCGAGAAGGTGATCTCCAAGACCCTGTGTCCAGCCCCGGCCCGAGTGAGGCCCAGCCTACTGGTCCCCAGCTCAGGCATCCACCCCCCACTGTGCGCTGGTGGCCTTGGCTCAAGTCGCAGGATTTCTCTGCAGGCCTGGTTTTCTCCCTCTCCAGCAAGCTGGGTCATCACACACATCCTCGGAGTCTCAGGAGTGGGATTGGCTGACTGCAGCTCCTGGGACGGGCGTGGCTCTGGGAGCCCCTGGCAGATTCCTATGGGGCAGCACAAGGACGGGGCCCAGAGAAGACCCCCAGGGTCGGGGTGGGGCCAGCAGGAGAGCTCCTTTGGCTGACTCCTTCCCGGGCTCCCTGTCCTTCCTCCGCCTTCACCCATGGGTGCGCTCCTCCATGTCACTTCCAAGGAGTGTACCAGGGTGTATAGGGACCCTCGTGAGAGCTGAGGACACAGCCACCGCCAAGGCCCTGGGCCAGGCATGGACACAACAGAGTGAAGAGCAAAACAGTCAGTGGCCATGGATGCTAAGTGGGAATCAGTTCAACCCCGGAAGATTGAGAGAGGGCGGGCAAAGGGGCGTTTTTGGGGGACCCTTGTCAAGGAAGTCATTTTGTTGGGGCCCAGTGCCAGTGGTTTGAAGGTCAGGGTGCATGGAGTTCCCGATGGAGAGAGTGTGCAGGGGTGAAGGCCTATGAGCTGCATGGTGGGTGGCCCTATCCTGGCGCAGGGACACTGCGTCCACCTGCCTAAAAGGCCACCCTGGGACTCCAGTCAGAAGCTTGGGCGTTAGCTTTGTCAGTGTATTTTATTGCTTTTTGTTTTGTCTTTTTGAGACAGGGTTTCACTGTGCAGTTCAGGGATGGCCTTAAACTCACTTTGTAGCCCAGGCTGGCCTCAAACTGGTAGCAGTGCTCCTGCCTCAGCCTCCTGGGTGCTGGGATTACAGGCATGTGCCACCACGCCCAGCTTGTACTGTATCTCTTTATGTCCACTTTACCTGCTAGGTGACAAGCGAGATATCACTGCCTTCCCCCTCCTTGGGAAGGAGTGCAGAAACATTCTGACAACCACACAGTGGGGACCCCAACACCCCAACCCAAGAGGTTGCAAGCACCCCTTCCTGGTGGGGACTCAGCTGGGAGCTGCCTGGGTATGGAGGGGTGGGTGCCCCTGTCCCTGCCTTGGCCCTTGCGTGCCAGGCTTCCAGGAAGGGTTTGGGGGTAGCGGGGAGGTGGGTGCGGCATCTCTGGGCGGGTCAAGGCTCTGCAGGGTGTCACTGCTCGGCCCTCTGGGTCCCGGGGCGGCGCGGCCACACAATGGCAGGAAGCCGGGCCCGGCTTTGTCCGGCACGGCACAGACCGCAGCTTCCTCCAGCCACCATGGGGACCGGGCCTGGCGTATCTGCACGGCCAGCAGCCTCCAGGCCAGACCCTGAGCCACCCTCCCTGGACTCAGAGCCCTGCAGGACACAGGGCAGCAGAGAGCAGGTGAGGCAGAGGGTGGGGGGGGCATACAACCGTGACCCAGGGTCCCTGGCGTTATCTCCCAGTAGGTTGGGACACCTGCCAGGGCTGCACTCTGTGGTGGGGGGCTCGGGCCCCAGGTGTCCCTGCTCCTGTCATTACAGGGCCCTCAGTGCTGGTCTTTCATGTTTGGGGCCCCCTGGCCACCCCCTCTTCCTTCCTGTGTCACTCAGCCCTGGCCTCAGCCCCATGTGAGGTGAGCCTGGCTTCCGTCTGGTGCCATTGCCCGAGCAGGGGGAAGCCTGGAGGTCCTCCCCCAAGGGCCCCTCTGTTATCATCAGGACCATGGCTTTGGAGGCGCCTTGAGACCTGCTGGTTCCCCCCCACCCCCGCCCAGGGCCGAGTCCTGGGAAAGTCCCCTTCCCTCCCCAGGGGCCCTGCCCTCAGAGGCCAGCTTGATGGGCTTTTCTGGGGGCAGGGGGCACCTGGATCTGGTACCTGGGAGACCCCAGCCACGGAGGGAGCTGGGTAGACCCTCTGGTTTAAAAGAGGACTGAGCCCACCCCAGCCTCAGCCTTGGAGCTGGGCCTCGGATCTCCCTAGGGATTTCTGAACCCACCTAGGCTAAGGTTTGTTCGGATCTGGGGCTTGACCTTCCTGACGCCCTGATGTCCCCTGGCCTGCGGCTGCCTCTCAAATGGGAGCAGAGCTCAGCGGCATAAGCGCCTGCCTGGCAAGCACGAGGTCAAAAGTTTGATCCCTGGTATGGGGGGGGGGAATGGGAGCGATTGGGACTCTGTCAGTAATAGAGGAGGCTGGCTGCAGCCAGGGTGGTTTCACCAAAACTACCACAGGGCTGGGAGCTGAGCCTCTGGACCCTCAGGGTGTAACTATTGGGTGACTAGTGACTGTGTGTGTGTGGAATCTACTGTACATGTGTTAGACTGGTTTAAAAACAAGATTGTGTAGCCAGGTGTGGTGGCACACACCTGTAATTCCAGTTCTGGGGAGGCAGAGGCAGGAGGACCACTGCAAGTTGGAGGCCAGCCTGGGTTACGTAGTGAGTTCAAGGCCACCCCAAACTGCATATGGAGACTCTGTCTCAAAGATAAATAAGTACATACAAATAAGATTGTGGCACAGAATCAGTGAGGGATTGGAAGGGTCCCAGAGGCCCCTCGGGACCTAGAACCTAGCATGGCTTCCACCAGTCATCCTCCTTCCAGTGCAGCCGGGATCAGGGACAGATCAGTCTGAAGCCCTGCCCAGCACTGGCTTGCCTGTGGGGACCAGACTAGGCCGGACACAGAGGTCAGGTACTGCTGAGCTGGCACCATGTCCCCTCCAGGAGGCTAGTTGTGCATTCCTTTTTCCCCTTGAGCATCGAGCTAGGGTCGCCCTCCTGTCCCCCCAGTCCCATCCCTCCCCAGATACCTGGAACAGAATCCGGAGTCCCACACAGACTTCAGAGTCTTATCTCGGGCTGTGTGACCTTCAGCAGGTTGCTTTCCCTCTCTGGTCCCTTTCCCACTTTTCCTCTGCCTCCCAGGAGGGGAGGCCAGGACGCGTTTGAGGCCCCGGACTGGCCCAGGTATGGAGGACCCCATCAGAGGGGAGCTCAGGCTGTTCCCGCCCCCAGCGCCCACCTCACCCCCTCCTTCCGTCACTCTGTCCTCCAGGCCTTCACCCTGTCTGTCTGTTGGCTTGGACATCTCCTATTGTGCTTTTCCCAGCTGGTGGGTGGGGACCAGGAGATCAGCTAGGAAGCCCCTGATGTCACCCAGCTGGGAAGTGACCAGGGCAGTGGCAGCTGTGGAGGCCAAAAGTAGAGTCCCCAGAATTTTCCAGCTGTTTGGATGGAGCATAACAGAGTCCAGGTGACCCCATAGATTTTGGCCTAATATATTCATTTTCTGGTGCTGCTATTAAAGAGAAATTTGTATTTTTTTTTCTTAAAATGGAGTCTTACTATGTAGTCCAGGCTGGCTTTGAACTTGCAGTGATCCTCCTGCTTCAGCCTCCCAGGTGCTGGAATTACAGGCTTATGTCACTGATCCCACCTGTTGAGAAACTCATTCTTAGGCTTGTGTTGTTTTATTTTGAGACAGGGTCTCCATGTTGCCTAGGCTGGCCTTGAACTCCTGGGCTCAAAGCAATAGCCCTGCCTCAGCCTCTGGAGTATTTGGGATTATAGGCATACTCCATTGTGCCCAGCTCTAGAGAAATTCATTCTCCTAGTTCTGATGTCAGGAGATCTGACATGCAAGTGTCAGCAGGGCTGTGCTGTCCTCAAAAGCCCTGGGGGGACAACCTTCCCAGCCTCTTCCAACTTCTGGTGGCCCCAGTGTCCTGTGGCTTGTAGATGTGTCCCCTAATCTCTGGTCCCCACACAGCTGTCTCTGCTTGTGTCCCTGTCTCTGGGCTCCCTCCTCTAAGGACTCCTTCGTAGGATGAGTCCCTATCCTGAATTCTTTTCTACCTGGGACACCCACATCCCAATCCGTGCTGCTTCAGGGACCTTGTTTGCAGAGGTGACATTCTGAGGGACTGGGTATCAGGACCTCGTGTCTTTTGGGAAGGGACTTAACACCCAGCAGCTGGGTGGGAGGGAACCCTGGGGGGAGTTGGGCTGAGAGTGGCCATGCCAAGGTTGAGATGCCCAATCTGGTCGGTGCAGAAGGCCCTGGCAGTAGTGGTGTCCAGGGGCCCCCGGCAGCTGCCTAGATGCTGGACTTCAGGAGAGTATTGATTTATTTTTAAAACATTTCGAGTGTGTTTTCAAGGGGAAAGCTGCCCCCAGAGGCCACAGTGTCCAGTGCTAGGTCACAGGGCCAGGCAGCATAGGGGACCTCAGGGGCCAGAGAGGAGCAGGCTTGGAGATGGGAGCCCTGGATGCCAAGGTTGGGAGAGGGTGTGGGTGAACCCTCAGCCCTGCCAGAGCAGGAACAGTTACTGCCGGCCAGGTTGTCCCAGATGCAAAAACCACCAAGCAGACTAGAGGGACACGTTGGTGTCCGCTGGTGCCTCATGAATAATTAGAAGGGAGCCCCAGGAGGGCCCCCAAATGATAGTGTCATGGGTAACCTGACTGCCAGTGTCAGCTCTGTAGTGTCCTGGCCCAGGCACTGAACTTCGGCCAGGCGCTTCCCAAATGCTGACATCACAAAAGACGAAAAACAAAAAAAAATGGAAAAGCCTGAGCAGCTCCCACCCCCCACACTGGAGTTGAACCCAGGGCCTCTGCATTGAGCCATGCCCCGCCCCCTTTCATCTTTTGAGGTCTAGGAGTCTCTAAATGACCCAGCCTGGGCTGAACTAGCAGTCCTTCTGCCTCAGCCTCCTGAGTAGCTGGGATTACAGGTCTGTGGTATCACAGTCAGTTGTGGGCCTCCCTTTTTGTTTGTCTTTTTGAGACAGACAGGGTCATGCTATGCAGTTCAGGCTGGTCTTGAGCTCACTTTGTAGCCCAGGCTGGCCTTGAATTCACAGCAATCCTCCTGCCTCAGCCTCCCAAGTGCTGCGGTTCCAGCCGTGTGTTACCATGCCCAGGGGTGGACCTCCCCCTGATGGCTGTTGCTTCCCTGGAAAAGTGGGAAGCTGACCCGTAGCCCGAGGACCCAGTGGCTGGAGGTTGGGGCTCTGTCACTCTGCAGGGCTCTGGGTGGGGCCTGCTGCTCAGGCCCGGGCAGGCTCGGAGTGAGGGCAGAGGCCCTGGGTGTGGGACTGCAGGCCTTGCCCAAGCTCAGGGCGTTCCGGGCCAACGCTGAGGTGGCCAAACCGAAGAGCAGGCTGACTTCCTCTCGAGGCCTTTCCTGTGTGTGCAGCGGGGAGAGGCCTGGCACGCAGCTGCGTGGTCCTGTCCTCGAAGTCTTCCCCGGCCGAGGGTTTTGCTCCCCCGGGCATCCCTGGTTGCGGCCCCACAGCGGGTGCTGGGGAAGGCTCCCCACTTCATTAACTCGAGCTGAGCATAAGGCGCCTCGGGCCCGGAATGCAAGATGGCCGGGGGCAGCCGCACCTGTGCAGCAGCGTGGAGCTCAGCTCGGGGTGGCCCAGCCTGACCCGCCCGTCCCCGTGCCCGCAGGTGTGTCATCACGCCGACTGCCAGCAGCTGCACTGTCGGGGGCCCCTCAACCTCTGTGAGGCCTGTGACAGCAAGTTCCACAGCACCATCCATTATGACGGCCACGTCCGCTTCGACCTGCCCCCCCAAGGTGAGCCTGGCGGGGCCTCGCCTGGGCCCTGATCCCCCTGGCCAGCTCTGAGCTCTGGCCTGGGGTGGGGACAGTGTTTTGGTGGCTGCTGGACCCTTGGTAGGGCAAGGACAAGGGCCGTCTGTAGATGGTGAACCCCGTATGCACGGCAGTCCTTCTGTTTCACGAACTTTCACCCCATCCCAGGCCTGGCTCTCCTGGTGCTCTGCCAGCGGCGTGCGCTGCTGTCCCTGTCCCTGCTCCTGGTCCTGGGCTGGCAGAGAGAGGCTCCCCCTCTTCCCAGGCTTCTCATCCTGGGGCAGGGCCGGAGGGAGGGAACTGGGGAGGGCGAGACCTAAAAAGAAGAGCGTTGGCTTTGGTTCCTGCCTGTAGCATCCGGAACCAGGGCTTCATTATCCTTACTTCAGTTTATTTTTTAAAAAATAGGTGGGTGGGGAACATTCTAGCATGATTTAAACTCTAAACTTTAAACCCTACACCTACTCATGTCCTGCTGGCCAGCAGCCTTTATTTCTTTTTGTATTGGTACCAGGGATTGAACTCACGACCATGTGCTTGCAAGGCAGGCGCTTACACCACTGAGCTAAATCTCCAGCCCTGTTTTATCCTTACTTTAGTGGGACATGGTGGTCCACGCCTGTAACCCCAGCACTCAGGAAGCTGAGGCAGGAGGATCACTGCAATGGGCTATGTAGTGAGTTCAAGGCCTGAACTACATATTGACAGCCTGTCTGGGAAAAAAAAAAAAAAAACACTGAAAAAAACCCCAAACAAACAGACAAAACTAAACACCCTTATTTTGTAGAAAGGTACCTTGAGGCTGCGGGTAGGTTCCTGTTTGGGGCGGGTGCCTGTGTGCAATGTTGTAGAAAGAGCTTCTGGTCGGTCTGGGCCTGGGGGAGATGATGATGAGGAACTGCATCCTCTCCTGGAAGAGCTTAGGGCCCTGGATCCTTAGCTGGGGTCTCAAGGGTCCCGGACTGTGTCCCTGGGGGGGAGGTGGTGGCTGTGTGCAAGGGCTACGAGGCGTCAAGGCTCTGTCCTTGGCAGCCCCCTCCCTGTTTTCTGTTCAGGGTCTGTCCTGGCGCGGAATGTGTCCACCCGCTCGTGCCCGCCCCGCACCGGCCCTGCCCTGGACCTGGAGGAGGAGGAGGAAAGCACGGCAGATGGCAGAGGGTAGGTGGGCATAGGTGGGCAGTGAGGGTGCTGCGAGAGATTCAGGCAAGCGGACATTTCAAGGCCTTCCCCAAGAAGGGCTGCCTGGGGCTCCCTTCTGCGCCCCTGATTCCTGGAGGAGGCTGCCCTGGGGTCCTCAGCCCGGAATGGGCTTGGATGGGATTCCTGTATCCTGCTGGGTACCATTGGTGCAAGGTCCCCCCGTGACCACTAGAGGGCGCACAGCCCTGTGTGGGCGCAGCCTGCCAGGGTTACTTCTTGCCTGGGATGAACAAGAGGTGGGGAGCAGCCCCGGGCCCCACTCACATCCCGCCCTGGCCAGGGCCCACCTGCACCTCCACCATCTGCCCCACCGCTTCCCTGCAGGGATCGGAAGACCACGGGCTTGAAACTGTCCAAGAAGAAGGCGAGGAGGAGGCACACAGATGTGAGGAGCCCTCAGGGCTGGTGGGGGCTGGGGACACCTGGCTGGGCCCCCAGGATAAAGAATGCAGTCTGGAGTGAACGTGTCCCCCTGTCCTGTGGCCCAGGGCTGCCCACCAGGCCCTGTGGGGCTGCTTCCGGAGCTCCTGGGCTGGAGGGGGACAGGGAGGCCTCCTGGCGGTGGTGGCCGAGGGCTGGCGAGATCCTGATCTGGCTTCTCATCCTGGACTGTAGGGTGGGGCAGGTAGGGGACCAGCGGGACAGGGGAGAAGCTGACCTCGCCTGTTGTCTCAGGACCCGAGCAAGGAGTGCTTCACCTTGAAATTTGACCTGAATGTGGACATCGAGACGGAGATTGTCCCGGCCATGAAGAAGAAGTCACTGGGGTAGGAGGGGCTGGGAGGAGCTGGGGCGCATGGGCCCTGGGGCAGATGTGGCCTCCGGGGTCAGAGGCCCTGGGTCTACACAGGTGTGGCTGTGTGTGTCCACTAGGGCCAGCAGTCCCCACCTGTGCTGGGCACACCTGGCAGTCAGAACAGGACAGGGTCTGTGCCCTGTGTGGTCCCAAGTATGCCCCCTTTCCTGCTGGGGCTCTGGATGAGCTCTGGTGCGCATGACTGTCCCCTGACACCCATACCTCTGTCCTGGACACAGGGAGGTGCTGCTGCCCGTGTTCGAAAGGAAGGGCATCGCCCTGAGCAAAGTGGACATCTACCTGGACCAGTCCAACACGCCACTGTCCCTCACCTTTGAGGCCTACAGGTTTGGGGGACACTACCTGAGGGTCAAAGGTGAGCAGCAGGCTCCTGGCTCTGCTGGCTGGGCAGGTGACAGGTGGCAGGTGGCAAGGCCTCCAGCGGTGACGGGAGCCCCTCCTGCTCACTTCCTATTGGCCCTGAGAAGGCTCATTACCATACAGGTGGCTCTGCGGGTGCTCCTGGGTGGCGGGTGTTGGCGGTTCAGCAGAGGGAGGGCAGGCAGGCCTGGGCCCCAAACCTTGGGGAGAGAGGACTGGGGTCTGCTCTTCCAAGTCCAGGTGCTGAGCATCGCTTGTTTTCTGCACGAATCTCCCCAGCCAAGCCAGGGGATGAGGGCAAGGTGGAACAGGGTGTGAAGGACTCGAAGTCCCTGAGCCTGCCAATCCTGCGGCCAGTGACCGGAACGGGGCCCCCCATGCTGGAGCGTGTGGACCCCCAGAACCGCCGAGAGAGCCTGGATGTTCTGGTGAGGAGGAGGGCCCGGGTGGGGCTTCTCAGGGAGAGTCACCCTCGACCCCTCTTGGCCCTCTGGAAGATGAGGCACGCAGGGAGCCAGGGAACCTTTTCTCACCCTACTTTACTTCGCTGATGGGGCTTCCCGTGCTGGGGAGTTGGAGTCCATGTTCGTGTGTGTGAGTGCGCTGGTGTCTGGGGGTTTCTTCCCACCTGCTTTATGCTTGTGGCTGGGGACACAGTGAGGTGAATCTTGTAGGGTGTAATGACAGGCACTGATGACATCCTGGGAGGCTGAGGCAGGAGGATCGATGCCAATTTGAGCCCTGCCTGGGCTACACAGTGAGACCCTGTCTCAAAAGCAAAACTAAAGGGCTGGGGATTTAGCTCAGTGGCTGGCAAGTGCAAGGTTGCAAGTTTGATTCCTGGTAACAAACACACACATACACACACACACACACACACAGCAAAACTAAGAGAGTCAGGTGAATGTGCATCTGGACTTTCCAGCCCCCAGCACTTGTCTGGGTGTCAGGAGAGGTGGTGCCCAGGGATGGGGTGCAGAGATCTCCCACATCCCTGGAAGATCCTGGAGACCTTTTGGAGGGAATGCCGGGGGGGATGGGAGTTGGCCTTGACCAGCTTGACCTCTCCCCTACAAGGCCCCTGGACGCCGGCGCAAGAACATGTCAGAGTTCCTGGGGGAGGCGAGTGTCCCAGGGCAGGAGCCCCCCGCGCCCTCCAGTGGCTCTCTGCCCACTTCCGGTGGCCCGAGCAGTGGGGGTGGTGACAGCTGGAAGAACCGGGCAGCCAGTCGCTTCAGCGGCTTCTTCAGCTCCAGTCCCAGCACCAGCGCCCCAGGGCGGGTATGTGGCCCCGGGGGCAGGGACAGGGCTGCTGCCCACTGGCCCTGACCTCACCTGACCTGATCTGACTCCATACCACCTTCCAGGAGGTGGACAAGATGGAGCAGCTGGAAGCCAAGCTGCACGCCTACAGCCTCTTCGGGCTGCCCCTGCCGCCCCGGCAGCTGCGGTTTGACCATGACTCCTGGGAGGAGGAGGAGGAGGAGGACGAGGAGGAGGACCGTGCCTGCCCGCGGCTGGAGGACAGCTGGCGGGAGCTCATCGAGGGCCACGAGGTGGGTGCGGCTGAAGCCTCCTCCCTCCCCAGCCCCTGTGAGGGAGACATGGGTAAACTGAGGCTAGCAGGAAGTGGTGTGCTGCCTGGCCGTGGCGGTGGCAGAGCAAGGACAGACTCGGTTTTTGTTTTAATTTTTTAATTAGCACCTGTTTCAGTGCATAGTATTTGTGTTTGTCTTCAAGGGTAGATTCAGGTAAAAACCTCTTCATTCTTTCTCTTCCCCTTTTCTTCTCTTCCCTGCCCCTTCATCTCTGGACCGCCTATTTTCAAAAGATCTATCTCCCTGTTTCCTGTTACCTTTTATTTTTGAAGTTTATACTTCGGGTTTCTCATGTAAGAGAAGTTATGCAATATTTATTTATTTATTGTTATACAATATTTAAACTTGTGTCTCTGATTTATTTCCCTTTACATTATGGCCTCAAGGTGCATCCATTTTCCTGCCAATGACTCAAGTTTATCCTTCACTGCACAGTAGTACTCCATTGTGTGTAATACCATGCTTTCCTTTTTTTTTTTTTTTTTTTTTTTGGTACTGGGGATCGAACTCATGACCGCACAGTTGCCAGGCAGGCGCTTATGCAACTGAGCTAAACCCCCGGCTCCTACCGTGCTTTCTTTATCCATTCGTCCATGGATAGACATATATGCTGCTTCCAAGATTTAGCTGTTAGGAGTTGTGCTGCTATAAACTCGGGTGTGCATGCGTCACCATGGTGTCAGATGCTGGTGTCTTGACTGTCACCATCTGCCCTCGTGGGGAGGGTGACCTGCTCCTCTTGGGGCCCCTTCCCAGCCCTCCCTCCAGCTCACCTGGCTTGGCCTCCCTCCAGAAGCTGACCCGGAGGCAGTGCCACCAGCAGGAGGCCGTGTGGGAGCTCCTGCACACCGAGGCTTCCTACATCCGGAAACTGCATGTGATCACCAACGTGAGTGTGCCCCTGCCAGCTCGCCCCCCAGGTCTCCTGCAGAAGGGTGTACCCGGGAGAGGCGATCCCCAGGGGCGCTGGGAGGGGGCTGTTCAGGGGGTTCCCTGCATTTAGATGGATTAACACAGGCCAGGCCTCAGTCATTCATTCAGTAGCTGCCTCTGAACACTGCTGCGTGCCAGGTCCCCTGGTGCCCACACCCTAGGTGGGTCAGGGTGGGCACTGTGGGAGTCCAACTGTAGGTTTGGGGGTCCAAGGAGGGCTTGGGGGGAGGACTCTCAGCCCCCCAGAAACTCAGTGGCTCCTCTAGCAGAAGTGGGAAGGGACAATTCCAGGCCTGGCTGCAAGGCCCCTGTCCCCAGAGCTTCCTGCAGGTGGGGCCTGGGCAGGGTGACTTCAGGCGGGCTGTGGGGGCTTGCAGCTCCCGGGCGCAAATCGGCAAGAGTGCGTACTCTTGGCCACGAAGCGCTTCAGGGAGACGGAAGCCTGAGCTGTGTGCCCCCCCCCCCCACAGCTGTTCCTCTGCTGCCTCCTGAACTTGCAAGAGTCCGGGCTACTGTGTGAGGTGCAGAGGGGTTGGGGACCGCGGATGGGGAGGGATGGCGAGGAAGGGGCGGGGCCTGGCCTGGAGAGGGGCGGGGCTCGCAGGGAGGACTGGGCGGGGCGTCCCGGCGCCGACCTCTCCTACCCTGGCCAGGTGGAGGCGGAGCGGCTGTTCAGCAATATCCCCGAGATCGCGCGCCTGCACCGCACGCTGTGGGGCAGCGTGATGGCGCCGGTGCTGGACAAGGCACGGCGTGCGCGGACCCTACTGCAGCCCGGGGACTTCCTCAAAGGCTTCAAGACGGTACGGGCAGGGCCACGGAGGCAGGGCTGGGGCACCGAAAAGGCTCCGGGTCCGGATGCCATAGGCCCATCACTGTCCAGTCTCCCTGGCCGGGGACTCCAGGGGACCCCTGTGGGTCTCCCGGGTGTGAATCCCCACTCGTTCATCTCCCTTTTCACTGGCCTCGGGCGGCCACCCTCCTGGAAGCCTGGGCTTGCCGCTTGGGGAGGCCGCCAGGGACGCGCGGTCACCGGTGCTGTGGTTCTGCCCTGGCCCAGTTCGGCTCCCTCTTCAAGCCCTACATCCGCTACTGCATGGAGGAGGAGGGTTGCATGGAGTACATGCGCGGCCTGCTACGCGACAACGACTTGTTCCGCGCATACGTCACGGTGAGCACCCGGGGTTAGGGTTAGGACACACTGATCCGTGGGCGTGGCTGTGGTCGTGATCTCAGCGTCGCCCGGTGAGCGTGTTCCAGGGCGTGCTTATAGGCATGGTTTCACATCTCCCTGCGCCTCCCGGCTGCAGTGGGCGGAGAAGCACCAGCAGTGCCAGAGGCTGAAGCTGAGCGACATGCTGGCCAAGCCTCACCAGCGTCTCACCAAGTACCCGCTACTGCTCAAGTCCGTGCTGAGGAAGACTGACGAGCCGCGAGCCAAGGAGGCCGTCATCACCATGGTAACCGGGCACTGGGCGGCGCTCTCCCGGCTAGCCCTCCCTCCGTGCCCTGAGCCTGAAGCCCCCTCGCGGTCCGCAGATCAGCTCCGTGGAGCGCTTCATCCACCAAGTGAACGCGTGCATGCGGCAGCGGCAGGAGCGGCGGCGGCTGGCGGCCGTGGCGAACCGCATCGACGCCTACGAGGTGGTGGAGGGCAGCAACGACGAGGTGGACAAGGTGGGCGCGAGAGTCCGTGGGTGGGAGGATCGAGGCCCCCCGGAGGAGGAGCCAGGCCCTGGCCCTGAGCTGTCTGTCCTGCGCCTGCACCCCGACCCAGCTCCTGAAGGAGTTTCTGCACCTGGACCTGGCGGCGCCCATCCCAGGGGCCTCACCCGAGGAGACGCGGCAGCTGCTGCTGGAGGGCAGCCTGAAGATGAAGGAGGGGAAGGACAGCAAGGTGACGCCCTGCCTGGGCCCGGCCTCGCCACACCCTTGCTTGCCCTGTGGGTTCATCCTGCCTGGGCGTCTTTGTGGTTCTCAGCTGCTGGGTCAGTTAGGTGGTGGCCTGAAAACGAGTGACTAGTGGTCACCCAGAGGGATGACTAGGTGCCTGCTGATCTTTTTTGTTTGGTCAGTTTTTGTACTAGGGATTGAACCCAGGGTCTTGGCACAGAGCCACATTCCTCGACCTTTTAGGATGTTTCATCTTGAAACAGGCTTTTGCTAAGTTACTGGGCTCAAACTTGTGATGCTCCTGTCTCCGCCTTCTAGAGTGCTGGACTGACAGGGCACTGCCACGCCCACTGGGCCACCGTGCTAGGGTTGCCCTTCACGCTGTAATACAGAGGGGGTCATCCCCCCGAGGAGCGGGGAGAGGTCAGTTCAGACCTGCCTGCTGAGAGCCAGCAAATTCCTGTTTCCTGTGCTTGTGATAAGCCACCAGCGGTATCTCAGTGAAGAAAGTGATCTGCCTTTTTGTTTTAACTTAAGATATTAATGGGGAGCCAGGTGTAGTGTACACACCTGTAACTCCATCACTTGGAGGCTGAACAGAAGGATCACTGTGAGTTCAAGGCGAGCCCTGGAGTACAGGGCAAAACCCTGTCTCAGCCAAAGAATTTCAATGGGAGGGGTCCAGTACAGATTGAGGGTGTGCAGCAATCCCAAGAGCCCCTGCCTGACCCCTCGATCCCTTCTGTCTCCCACCCAGATGGATGTGTACTGCTTCCTCTTCACCGATTTGCTGCTGGTGACCAAGGCAGTAAAGAAGGCTGAGAGGACCAAAGTCATCAGGCCACCGCTGCTCTTGGACAGGATCGTGTGCCGGGAGCTCCGGGACCCTGGTGAGGTGTCTCGGCCACCTGCTCCTGGGCAGGGCTCTGGTTCTGGCTGATACTAATGTGGCCCTTACCTGACCAGGCTCCTTCCTTCTCATCCACCTGAACGAGTTCCACAGTGCTGTGGGTGCCTACACATTCCAGGCCAGCGGCCAGGCCTTGTGCCGTGGTTGGGTGGATGCCATTTACAATGCCCAGGTGACAGCACAGTGGCCTGTGAGTGGGTGGTGGGCAGGGGAGTGTAGTGGGGGCACTGCCAGTATCAGCTCACTCTGCCCCTGTGTCTGTTGACCCTACCCACAGAACCAGCTGCAGCAGCTGCGTGCTCAGGAGCAGCCAGGCAGCCAGCAGCAGCTGCAGAGCCTGGAGGAGGAGGAAGGTGAGCAGGAAGAGGAAGAGGAGGAAGACGAGGAGAGTAGCACTTCGGTGGCCAGCTCCCCCACCATTCTGCACAACAGCAGCCGCAGCCTGGACTCCCAGCGCTGGTACATTTACCCAAGGGCCCTTCGTGGGTCTCAGCAGGGCAGGGACTGCAGTTCAGAACTCCTGGATCCAAAGCTGCAAAGCTGATACTGGGCATGGCCCAGTCATGTCCCCTTCCTCAGCATAGCCTCATGTTGTAAACCCAGTGGGGGTGCTCAAGATGGCACGGTGTCCCAGCAGAGTGTGGGCAGGGAGGACGGTTAGGGCCACCTGTGACCCGTTAGTGGGAGCTGAGGTCTGGCCCTGTGGTTTGTAGTGGGCGCAGGAGCCCGAAGGTCTCCGAGCCTCGAGCTGCCTGGGGACAGCTGTGAACCTCTGTGCTTTGCCAGTGCGGGATGATGCCAGCCTTCCAGGCTGACTGTCCTCCTGGCCCTGCAGCGCTTCTGATGGCTCCACCGAGACCCTGGCCATGGTGGTGGTGGAGCCTGGGGAGACACTGTCCTCCCCCGAGTTTGATGGTGGCCCCTTCAGCTCCC